>BGPR01013221.1:15953-42392 GCA_013235015.1 Araneus ventricosus
AGACTGAAGAAGATGCCATTTGAAAAGATTCAACAGTCGATAAAGTCGAATTTTAAAATATTCTTCCTGAGTGGGTGGCTTTTCTTTCTCTTTAGGACAAAAAAGTAGGATGGGGTAAGGGCAGAAGAAAAGGAGATGAATGAATTAGAATTAATCTGAATTATTAGAATTAATCTGAATTGTTAGAATCTAGCTGATTTAAATATCAAAAGCTTGGATTGCAGTTTAATTCAGGATGGAATTTAAATAGACTATAAATTTTTTATATGCGCTGACAATAACGTGTTTTTGAGTGGAATAGAATCCAGCTGCGAGGGACAACATTACTTGAATAATACGAATAAGCGCAGACGATTGTTTATGGACGAAATTTCTGTTTTGTTTATATGGGACTAATGTAGAACTTCCTCTATACCCACCGACTTCTGGTGTAATGCTTTGTCAATGGGAATA
The DNA here is from genome assembly GCA_013235015.1 of Araneus ventricosus. Lineage (NCBI taxonomy): Eukaryota > Metazoa > Arthropoda > Arachnida > Araneae > Araneidae > Araneus > Araneus ventricosus. The sequence goes on from BGPR01013221.1 coordinate 16,407, forward strand.
CTCAAAATTTAAACACTCTGTTTGAAGATGTTAATTAATGTTTTAAGTAGTTTCTAAATGTTATGGCTTAAGGGATACTTTGAAAATATTAAATTTAATGTTCGTATTGCTGTAGCTCTCAATGTTTACTTAAAATAAAAACCTCATTTTGTGAAAAGGCTGCCATAATTGTTCGTTAGCGTTCTTTTTTTCCGACTTCTAAGCTTTGTTTGGCGGTTAAATTTTTAACCAAAAGATTTAAAATAATCTCTTGTAATTGAATTTTTAGCCAAACGAGTTAGCTAATGACAATCGTTCCATTTGGAATTTAGCTGTTTTAAGAGCCATCTTTTTTTTTAGCAGTCTCAAATAAAAAGAATTAAACGAACTCAAGGAACACAGAATTCAACGCTTTGTATACGGAAGAAATAACTGATTCGAACTTGGCGCTCGATACAGTATCCAAATGCATTTGGCTAGGGAGTCGGCAATGTCGGAGGGTTACCGGAAAATGGTCTGTGAATCCAAAATAAAAAACTGAAAACTTGTCCATAAAATGTACTAAACTCTTTTTGATTTGCATTATTAGGAAGCATTCAGAAGCCGGTTAAATCCGGTTTTCAGTAAACTATGGTCTCATCATCTGATATGCAACAGTAAATTATTTATGACTTCGCAAATTCATACGGCGCTTCTAAGCTTTTGCTAGGTAACTGCATGTCACTTTTTACTTTCTCGTATACGAAGTATACAAAGAGAAAGTATTGTAATCGTCAAACAATTCGAACTCGAGATTTTGACGAATCTCCACGTTTTAGACCTCCCTGAGTCCGAAAAACACAATTTTGGAATTATGTCTGTCTGTCTGTCTGTGAACACGATAACTCGAAAACTATGAGAGCTACGGGGATGAAATTTGGTATGACTCCTTTAAACATAATTTATAGGTTTCTATCATATTTTGGACAAAATCTGTCAACGGGAAATCTGTCTGTTCATCATCATCTGTATGTTCGAGGTCATGCGAACGCTATAACTCGAAAAGCCAGGTGGATAAAATTTTATACACAGTTTTATCGTCATGAATGTAGGTCCGTATAAAATTTTGGGCCAAATCTGTCAAAGGGTTGACTGTCTGTCGGTCCGTATAATTTACTTTTGAAGAGAATCCGTTATCTCCACGCGCATGCGTACTGGAAGAACAGAGAGGAATTTCGTCACGGAGTAGCGAATTACGTCAATTTGTCCTTGAGCCGGTAAGAGAGGAAAATCGTTACGCATCTCTTTGAATTTCATTCTTTGCCTAGATATTTTTCAATCACTATAATGAAAAACCTTCTGATAGTCATTAGATTCTGGGTAGCAGTAAGTTCGAATTTTTTTAGCCACGCGGGGGAAGGGGAAACGGCACCTTTTTGGAGAAGTATACGAGAAAGTTTAGGGGAGAACACTCCCGCTGGTTTCCAACAATAGCAATGCCTGGACGAAAAGAGCCTTGAGTTCAAGAACTCCATCAACTCACAGCCCATTGGCATCATCATCCGAACACGGTTTTATATTACGAGACAGTCCTCGTTTTATCTTCAGAACTGGACGTTAATTAACCCTTTTTGGTCGGCGTTGCATGTCATGCGACGAAGAGAAATATTGCATCGTTTAAAATGAATTCGTAGCTACTAGCAGGTCTCGTTATATTTCGCGATTATTCTTTTTGTACTTCTGAATATTGCTAAGAGATGGCGCAAATAGTCCTACTTTCTCCATGTTTTAGCGATGAGATTTCCCGCCTTGAATGGAAAACATAATCATTTTATCGGAGATTCGAAAAAATATTCGACAGAGAAGAGGTTAAACTGAAATCAACCAAATCCTGAGCTTTAGAATTTTTAATATAGAATTTAACTTTTGGCTCTCACGCTATGTTATGCAAACGTACTAATGGCCTTATTCACCATCCATGGTTAAACCATAATCAGCGGTTAAATGATGGTTCTGCCATGATAATGCGAAAGCTAACCGAAATGCGTCGCCGAATGTATACCCTAGCGGGTTGCCATTTTGGCATGGTATCTCAATTTCTCGGTTGTTGGCGATTTTTAAAATTATTCTCAGCTTTCGAGCCAAACGAGTTTCTCGCCAACTCACCAGTTAGGGTATACATCAAGCCTATCATTTCGGACAGCATTCGCTTGTTCGTGAAAATACCAATCTTATCCGCTGATCATGGTTTAACCATGAATGGTGAATAAGGCCGTAAATGGTTTAAAACGTTACTAAATGAGAGATTCAATGAGGTAAATTCATACTGTCACGTGACACACGTCAAGTTAGAATCCAGTGCTCCTCTTCCGCGAAGAAAACAATTTTACGCCCCAGCAAACACTAATAAAATGGGTAGTTAGATGACATGTTTGTGGTATTTGCCACACAAATTACCCTATTCTCAACGATTAAACCCCGCCATTTTGTTGTTGCTTGTTTGTTTTTAATGCGATGGGTACTTTTTTGCCAAGCTAAAAAATCACTCATCTTAAGGTATCCGACTGGTTTAAAATCGTCGTTTTTGATGAAATTATCAAAAACATTTTTATGACTTAATTTTGTAGCCTGTTTAATAAGCTTTCTAAAACTGTCTCACTTTTTACTCTACGTGAATTACAAATGGAGTTACAGCTATTTTATTACCGAACTGTAAGCATTATTTTAAGTTGCATGAAAACTTGAAATGCGTTTTCTGAGAAATGATATTTTTGAGGAAAACTGTCGACCGTAACAATGATTTCTCAAAACGTTATTCAAGTATTGATATGAAATTTTCTGCTATTGTTTTCTATAATATGCTTGATGCTTTCCTCTAAAAACTAAGGTCAATTTTAAAATCAAGTAATATTTTTAAGTGTTTAAATATAAACGAAAAGCATTTTTTATGAAAAATTACCAGTTTAGTACCTATGTTCAGCTATATCTCAAAACTATTTTGAAGTACAAGAAATATTTTAGAGCATAACACAGATAACTTTCATAAAAATGTACTCCTACAAGGATTTATGTATATTTAGAATATGATTTTGTCTATGGCGGTTAGCGTAAGGCAAATATTTTAGTCATTTTTCTTCAAATTTCTTAGTTTTTTTAAAAAATGTTATTTTGAAAACTTAAGTTTACAATATTTTCATAGTTTTAAAACATATGCAGTTTAAAAATAACATTGAAAAATATATATAAGTTATTTTTCAAAAAAATGTCTCCGAACACAGTCGGATACCTTAAAAAAAACCACCCTGAAATTAGACGCATACCCTCAGCTTATTTATTGACTGACGGTTTTTTTTTAAGGATTGGCGACGATCTGGAAGCAGAACTCGGCAAGAAAATCCGCGAGGCCCTTAGAGAGATCCTCCAGAAAATCAGGGAACATGTCGAGAACGGAAAGGCAGCTGGACACGAACTTGTCGAGAAGGTGACTCATGCTCGCTGTTTTTATAAACTTTTATTCACCTTCACTTGTTCTATCTTTGTAAAGATGGAATTTTGTAATAATTTTTTTCATTTTCTTCCTGATGTGCTAGAATATTGAAATTTCGTTAATTTTCGTATTCTCGATGACAATACCCTTTTTTAATATTTCCAAAAATTTTAATTATCAGTTGGCTTTAGTTATCAGTTGCTTTAATTATCAGTTCCTTGACAGGTGAAGGAGCTCCGTGAGAAGCTGCGCAACCTTGGAGAGAAGGAGGGCGAGAAATTCAGGGAGATCCTGAGGGAGGTCCGAGAGAAGGCCAGAGAAGCCCTCAAGAAGATCCTCGAGAGGCTCGGACTCGGTATGGAATATTTATTATTAATATTATTTATGAAAAGGCTGAATTCTGGTCCGACCCTGGGTAGTTTACCGCACAGAAAAGAAGAATCAGAGGTCTCACTCCCATAGATCCTAAAGGCAACTTTTTCAACATTGCACTTCACATAGACAGTACGCCATCTGTGGCCAACAAAGGAACTAACCAGAATACATCAGCGTGAAAAAAATTCCCATAGATCCTAATGGCAATTCTGGTCCGAACCAGGGTAGTTTTCCGCACAGAGAAGAAGAATCAGAGGTCTCACTCCCATAGATCCTAATGGCAACTTTTTCAACATTGCACTTCACATAGACAGTACGCCATCTGTGGCCAACAAAGGAATTAACCAGAATACGTCAGCGGGAATAAAAACTCCCATAGATCCTAATGGCAATTCTGGTCCGACCCTGGGTAGTTTTCTCACAGAGAAGAAGAATCAGAGGTCTCACTCCCATAGATCCAAATGGCAACTTTTTTAACATTGAACTTCACATAGACAGTACGCCATCTGTGGCCAACAAAGAAGTTAACCAGAATACGTCAGCGTGAAAAATCACTCCCATAGATCCTAATGGCAACTTTTTAAACATTGCACTTCACATAGACAGTACGCCATCTGTGGACAACAAAGGAATTAACCAGAATACGTCAGCGTGAAAAAAAACTAAACTTCGTTCTTTTATTTATAAAAGTGAAACTAAATGTTACAATTTTTGATTAACTTAAATCTACTTTGATATAAGTCAGGAAACATGTCCTAAGCTTACCTGTTCTTATGAAGATCGACATCGAACGCAACAAACATGGCGGCGACGGTTTGAAACGGCGCGGGTATCGAAGTGGCTAGTTCTTTTTTTGGCGACTGGGGGCGCTGATCAAATTGCGGAGTGAGACCTCTGATTCTCCTTCTCTGTGGTTTGCCGTCCTTAGATTTTTTAGTTATTAGGGTTGGAAACTTAATAGTGGCAATCATATAATTACAACCGACACAACATTGGTAAAAGCATGAAACGTATAAACATCGCACCTTCGATGCAATTACCAGCGTTGCGCACAACTTGTTTCCAACGATGTACCTGAAGCAGTACCAGATCTGCTGATGGTTGTGGCAAAAGGCCATATGTCGCCGTTATATCAAATTTCCGTAAGCTTTACACTGCGTGGTGTTTGACATATGACATTTTGATATAACAGCCAACGCCAATAAGGAATATATTTTTTTTATTATTTGCACCTATTTTTCTTTCTAGCTAATTCACCCAGCGTGATCCTGAAGTTAGAATAGAAAATTCTTTAAAGTTAACTTTAAGAAAAATTAAATCTAGTTTAAACTTTCATTTCTTGATGAACTATTTACTATCAAGTAGAAAACAGAATAACATTTAATTGAAATTCAGGAAAATTTTTCAATGCTGGACAAAGAGTTGAAAATCGTGACAGTCCTAGCTAATCCCAGATTTCTGGTCTCGCTTGATGAATATAGTAAAATTTGAGAGGTAGAACTTTTCGGAATTTTAACTAGAAAAAAAATAAATAATGTGAACTATTATTTGCTTATAAGTAAAATTCGGGATAATCTGTACGTTTTTCTCAAATTCAACAAAACTGGGAAATCCCCTGAGTAATCCATGATGTCCGGCCCAGTGGAACCTCAACGACGTTCCGGCACTGCTTTTTTTAAAGAGAAAATGACGGCAGTCTGTCTTTTCAAACATCCGCGGATGTTAAAGACGTAGGACTACTTTACTCGCTTGACTCTTTTGTTTCTCGTAAGTTTTCAAGTTTAAGTAAATTTTTTGTAACTTCTGTTGTTACCGTTTTTCTCTAAAATAAGACATTAGTTATGTTTTTAACACATGTGTTTACCGAAATATGGAGGATCTCACATATAACGTTTTTTGTGGCGTTTTGGCGTGTGAATCAAATTCCTTCCTGAGACCCCAATGGGAGGAACGTAGTCCTACGTTAAAAATAGCAAAACCTCCTAAAAACAGCACGATCTTTGTCACCCAAGTTAGAACGTTCCGGCACTGCTTATTTTGCGACTGCATCATTGGTCTGGTCATTTTAAGAAAGATATTTACTTAACATTGTTGGCACTTTAGCAGTAAAATGGTACGTAGACGTTAGTTGTTGCGTATAATCAGTAAAATGGTGCATAGGCATTAGTTGTTGCGTATAAGCAGTAAAATGGTGCTTAGACATTAGTTGTTGCGTATAAGCAGTAAAATGGTGACTAGACATTAGTTGTCGCATATAAGCAGTGAAATCGTGATTAGACATTAGTTGTTGCGTATAAGCAGTAAAATGGTGAGTAGACATCAGTTGTTGCATATAAGCAGTAAAATGGTGCCTAGACGTTAGTTGTTGCGTATAAGCAGTAAAATGTTGCGTAGACATTAGTTGCTGCGTATAAGCAGTAAAATGGCGAATATACATTAGTCGTTGCGTATGATACTTAGCAATTAAAAAGTACACTCATTTTTATATATAACAATGTTTTTTAAATAGAGAAGAAAAAGAAATGTGATTCGTTGTAATACGATAAGTACATTAAGATAAATAAATTTTAAAATGTTAACCTTGATCAAAGTTACTTAAATTGTTGATCGCAAACCTATTTGGGGTCAAGAAAAAAATTCCACGAGTGATCCTTTCAGATACTTTAATATTTCAAAGAAAATTAGTTAATTGACCATTTCATCTCAATCCAGTTCATTAAAAACTGATGGAAAATTATTTTAAATAGAATTTCTTGTTTATCATTAACCAATGTTCTATTCACTTATTTATTTTCAAATTTTGGAAGTAACAAAAAAATTTTTACACCCAAAAAGGGCACGCCAGTGGAAAAATAAGAAACTGCTCTAGAATCAACTTTTCCCACAGCCAGATATGGACGTGAAAATATTATTCTTCCAAAAATCTACCCTGAACTCTACTCGCATATTCTTAACAGTTTTTCGAACATGAAATTCTTCCAAATTGCAGAAAAAATACTTCATAGCGTCCAAGCAAAAAATACTTTCCACCTATTAAATATGAATAATGAACATGTTTGAATCATGCACTGTTACTGTTGCATAATTTTTTCTTCTCTTTACTCAATAGGCAAGAGGAATCTGGATGATTCTATGGACCATGTTGCTCGCATGAAGTTTAGGGAAATCATCGAAAAGATCAAGGAAAAGGTTAGTAAAGTTCGATATATGAATGTGATAAATTACTTTTAAGCTAAACGCAAAAGCTGGAGCTGAACCCTCAGTTCAGATCCATTCATTTATGGTTTTATCCTTTTATAAAATATGTTTTGAATACATTATATGAAAATTAAATTCATCCAATACTCTGAATTGGAACTATAAATAAGGAAAATATATCTTCTCACTTCGGAAACTTATAAATTTTATCGTTAACTCTGCGGTTGCTGCCTCTCTTTTTATTAATTGTCCCCTACTCTATAGAGTAATATAATACAGAACAGAACGCCGTCCCTTACCCCCGTACCCGTGACCAGACCGGTCACTGAACGGTTTGATGGGCAAGACACGGGAATTTTATTTAAGAAAAACGAAATAAACAAAAAGAAGGAAATATATACACTATGTACAGCACAGGCATTTTCACTTTTACACTATTAGTTCGTGATAGTCTTCTTTTCTTTAGATGTTGAAATACCTTTCTTTTATTTGAAGGGGAAATGTCCGTTAATTGAGCTACTTAGTTTAGCTCGCTGGGAAGTTGAAGGCTAGGGTGGCCGGAAAAGATCTCTGTTTTCGCTAATGAATTTGATAATCCCACGAATTTTCTGCCTGGAGACGAGGTTATTGGCGACCCTTTTCAGCCATTCTTGTTCGAAGTTTGGCGCTGGCTTCCTCATATGCCAAGACACTGTATAGATACACTCCGTGGCATAGTAAAGTGCCGTGCCAATTCCACCACAACTGCAATAATCGCTGTCAGACAGGTGAAATCTTTTGAGGTAGGCAGGGAAAGGTCCATGTTGAGAGAAGAAGATAACATCCTCTCTAATCCAGTTAGTGGGACGGAGACTAACTGAGGGCATGATGTTATAGATTTTCCTGCCTGTAACGCCATTCTTCCATAAGGTTTGCCACTCCTCAAGCATCCTCTTCCGGAGGAGGCCTTTGTGTGCGGTTTAGGAAGCTTAGTACGTGAATAGGGTTGCCCATGTTGTGTTGCGTCTTTTGCCAGTTGGTCTGCTCTCTCATTGCCTATATTGCCTGCATGCGCTTTAACCCAAGAGACTTTTATTCTTGGATTTGAAAGGAGGATTTTGAAAATTTTTCTTGCTGTTTCGTTTGTGCTCTTTGAATTGGAAGATGCCATGATACTTGCTCTATTGTCTACGTGTATTTTAGAGGTATTGTGGTTTGGCAGATGAGATGCGTATATTACTGTTTCATGCAGCGCAGTGAGTTCAGCTTGAAATACGGTGTTGTTGTCGTTGAGTTTAATACAGGGAGTCTCAGAAAGAATGACCCGAAGTGAAAAAATCATTTTTTCTATGAAGTGCAAGAAAAATAATAGAACAAATTGCACAATACTCACGAAGTTTCATTAGAATTATTGTGACTGTCCACCAACACCAGCTCGGATAACATCCGGACAATAGTTAAATTCTTCCCACATTTTTGCCAAGGTATTGTTATCGACAGAACCTTTCTTTCACTCCGTCGAGATCCAGTGGCGGCTCGTCAACTCAGAAACAAGCAGTGCTGCAAAAGTTTTATAGAACTAAGTTGTAGGAAATTTTGTGCTGATTATTTCGGTATGTAATGATGATATACTAAAAATTGATAGTTTTTGAGTTATAAGAAAAAAACTGGATAAATTTTTTTTATGTTTTTTGGCTATAACTAAAGTTCCAACAAAAGTTATTGGTGGCAAACCTCAGAATCATAATCAGCACCCCCAAAAAACATAAAGAAGCAAAAAATTACAACTCCTCCAGAATTGGATTTTAAAAAAAGACTTAACGACTGAACTACTGAGAAAAAGCGAAAAAGAGCCAAATGAGAGCTGAAAAAATGCAGCTCAAATGAATGCAATTTCAAGCAGAGAAAGGGTTGCTTTTCTCCCGCTTCGCGTTAATATCGGATCCGTAGGAGGGGCAAAACTTGAGGCAGCTCCGGTCTGTCTCTCTCTTAATTCTTGATTGATTTTCCGTCTTCTATTTACATTTTTTCTTACTTTTTTGCCATTTTCGTTGATCGCTGAATTCTCAAAGTGGAAAAGTAAGCCAATTCGAATAAAAACGAAAATACAATCTTTTAAAATAATTTCGGGGGGACTGCAGCTCTGCAGCTCTTATGGACGACCCGCCATTGTCGAGATCCATAGGTAACGGGAATAAGTTAAAATCGGGTCATTCTCTTTGAAACACTTTGACTATTTGCAATTACAGTGGAGTCTCCCTATAACGAAATCGCTTGGTTCCAATTGAAAAATTCGTTATAGAGAAAATTTCGTTATACGGAGATTAGAGATTTTTGCAGTTATTTAAGTAAATGTTCCAAACTTTTCAATAGGTGCGATAAGTTCAAATGTATTTAATTATAATTTTCAATTAAAAATGAGATAATATATATTATAAATTTGTTGAAATTATACTAATTTTTATTGTATAAATAAAATGCTAAAAAGTTGAGACAATTCACCAATTTAGAGAATAATATGCACTAGTATGTACTTACGTTTATTTTACTTGTAAAATTCCGTTATTTTACATTGCTTTGCATTTCGTAATATTAAATTTTCAGAAAAATGTTCGCATTTTAAGAGTGAGTGGTTCCAGAAACAGGCACGTGTGAGCGAATTGGTTGCACAGAAACTATCAACTGTAACAAACTAACAACTTTTGTCATTTTTGAAGACAAAAATGACAAAAATCGAAAAGATAAACCTCTGAAAAAAATTCGTTATAGGGAGACAACCACTTCGTTATATGGAGAATATTTTGAATGTTATTTAACATTCCGATTAAAAATTTCGTTATAGGGAGAAATTCGTTCTAGAGAGACTTCGTTGTAGGAAGACTCTACTGTATTCTCTTCTAACACATTTATAAAATTATTTTTTAAGATGCAAATTAAAGTGATAAGATTTTCTGAACTTCAATCCGTAGCATCTTAAAACCCTGGCACACAATCCAGGAAGCTGGTTAAGAGAAGAGAAAAGTGGTGCAGAGAGGGTAAATGACTTCCGGAACATAATATTTTTTGTCCCACTTGTTATCAGTAGTTTAGCAATTGCAAATGGCGCCCGGGACATGGTATCATTTTTCGCCCCTCCATCACATTTGGCTTTAACCCTTTCAGGAGCAGAAGCAATTTATTTATTTTTTTAGTGAAAATAATGTTCATTACTGTATAAATCCATTAGGGAAAAAAAAGAATCGGTGCTGCCATCTATTGTCTTTGTTAGGAACTAAAAACGCATTCTTTCTAATAAATCATCAAAAGTCTACCGTCTGGTTAAGAAAAAAGCTCGTGGAAAGGTAGTTCCGACGAGAAACCACCGCCCTCGAAAGGGTTAAAAAGTGGCATAAACGCACAGACGCTTTGCCTCCGCGGATTACCCAAAGATGGACATTCTCGAGCGCCCCGTTCCGTACCATTTGGAGAGCCCCGTTCCGCACCATATGGAGAGCCCCGTTCAGCACCATATGGAGAGCCCCGTTCAGCACCATTTGGAGCGCCCCGTTCCGCACCATTTGGAGCACCTCGCACCAAAACCTGTCGTCAATGCCAAATTCCGATAAGAATTGGCACGGTCTGGTCGAAAAGTTTGGATTTTCATCCGGTTGTGATTTCTATTCGGCGCGGTGGGCTATACAACTAAAATATGAGAGTGCGGAAGGAGTAGCGAGACTTTCCCACAAAAGCGAAAACCACAAAATGGGGGAGTCGGAGCGGAGCTCTCTCTGGAAAGCGGAGTGCTTTGAAAGCAGAAGGGGTAGGCACGGTAGCCCTAGGAGTTTGAAGTAACCTGTCGTATGGTTTGCATGGAGTCTCCCTGAATGACACCCTTAAGTGGATGGGCTGAAAACTAGAATGAGCTCCAAATAGTGTGGAACGGAACGCTCGTGAATGACCAGCTTAAAGCCTTCCTTCCTTTTTCCTTCAAGCTGATTTATACACTCTGGTCATATTAAAGTAACTTTATTCTGGAAAGATAATTCTTCAGAAGTCTTAAATCTTATCTTTTTTATCATACGAACTATTTACTAATTTGCAACAAATGGGATAGTCAGGGACATTTAATTTAAATTTGGATAATAGTTCAGTCCCCCAGAAAAAGAGTCGAAAATCTGGACTGTACCTACTAATCCGAGACGCCTGCTCACTTAGGTACACGTAAAACAAAAGTTGGGAATCAGAATTCACTTTTCCTTTACTTTTCTTTAAAATCAATTTTTGATCCAGCATTTTTGGAAAATTAAACCTAATTAATATTTTTAATAAGAGGTACTTAGCGTTAAGTAAAATTCAGGACAATCTGTGTCATTAATTCAAATGAGGGACACTTTCTCAATCTGATTAGCAACCAGAATTCAAAACTGTCCCGGATCAAAATTACATATATTTACTTCCTCGTATACGAAGTATACAAAGAGAAAGTAATGTAATCGTCAAAAAAATTCGAACTCGAGATTTTGACGAATCTCCACGTTTTAGACCTCCCTCAGTCCGAAAAACACAATTTTAGAATTATGCCCGTCTGTGTATCTGTGAACACGATAACTCGAAAACTATTAGAGCTACGGGGCTGAAATTTGGTATGTGACCTTTACACATAGTTTGTAGGTTTCTATCAAATTTCGGACAAAATTCGTCTACGGGAAGTCTGTCTGTCCGCGGTCATGTGAACACTATAACTCAAAAACTTGAATAGCTAGATGGATAAAATTTGGTACACAGTTTTATCATCATGAATGTAGGTCCGTGTCAAACTTTGGACCAAATCCGTCGAAGGGTTGATGGTCTATCGGACTGTATAATCGCGTACTTGTAAAAATTATATCTCCTAAACCCTTTGGCTTAGATAAATAAAAATTGGTATGACGGTTGCTCACATTAATTATAGATCTGTGCTCAAATTTCGTTTCAATTGGTTGAAAAAAGGCTTTCAAATTGCATATTCAATTTTGTTTTTACTTGCGTACTGGAAGCAATCTCTGCGCATGCGCAAGCTATTCAGCGATACCGAACGAGGTCATTTTCTCCTGTTTTCTTTTCGCTCGCATTAGCGGAGCGTGCTAGACTGTAATAGAAAATAAATATTGCTAAGTTTTAATACATACGAATCTCTTTGAATTTGATTCTTCACCGAAACATTTTGAAATCACTATATCTACAATGAAAAACCTTCTGATAGTCACTGCATTCTGGGTTACAGTAGGTTCGAATTTTTTATCAACGCAAGGGGAAGGGAAATGACAAATGTTTGAAAAGTATACGAGAAAGTTTAGGAGAAGCCACTCCCGCTGGTTTAATCAATTATTCAGATCAAGTTAAACCACTATTTGCTGCTGAAAAATCTGCATCTATTAACTTGAACAAAGGGAATTCTGACACACATTAATGTTTTTCGTTTGCTCTTGAAAAAAATTACGACTTAAAAATACATTGGACTCCAATTATCCAAAGCCCAATTATACGAATTAATAATTTTGTGTTAAATTTGCAATTTTAATACATATGTAGTAATGAGCTTTCTTGCATAATTTAATGTGTGGTTTCTCAAGACAAATTTATGTAAATTCTACAACATTTACTGTTTTCTTTACCTAATGTTTGTAAAACTTAATTTCACGAACTGAAGTTAAGTTTTTTCTATATATATCAGACTTCTTTTTTACTTAACTTCGGAACTTTAACCAATCATCTGAACTTCCTCATATCCAAATCGCCCGATCCCCGTTGGATTCTGATAATTGGAGTTCTACTATATTTAAAAAAAAAATAATTTAAAAGGTGTCATCATAGCATGGTTTTTTTTTTCGATAATTTATTTTTGTCCGGTGTTGAAATTATAAATTGGAATTTTATGGATTGCTGAATAATATCTTGCAGGATTCGGCAACCAGAACATGTTTAAAAGTAGCTTATCCTTTCTTTTTATAGATTTTGTCCAATGAATTCATCCAGAAGATCAGAGAATACATTCGAAACCACTACGGCGAAAGTCCTGTAAGTATCAAATTAGACAGTTAAAGAACCGGTTTCAAATCTTTGCTGAAAAAAAAGTCATACATTTCATATACGCATTAGGCATGGGAAAAACCTACCGGGGTTTTTTGGCCCCGGTTTAAACCGGTAATTTTTTTAAAATCCAAAAACCGAGGGAAAAACTCCGGTCGGAAGATAGGCTCGATTCGACTAGACTAAAATTTACCAAATGCTTTGAATTTCATCATCTCAGGCCAATCACCGACAACCGCTTCCTCGAGGCATCTGTTGGTTGACGGATTACTGAAACAGTCTTTATGAACAGATAAATATTGGCCAATGGATTGATTTCCTGCAAAAACAATATTATTAAAAGATTTTGTCTGCAAACGGCGGCTGTTTTTTGTAGCCAAAAAATATTGATCTTTAGTCGGAAGTTCTGTGGCGTCCGAAAGGTTAGTATCTACGTTGACTGATGTTGTTTCCGATGAGAGGTGTCGACTCACAGATCAACACATTGCTGAAAGAGCCTTTATGAGCAGATTAGATGATACATATTGACCAATGAATTAATTTCTTGTGAAAACAATGTTATGAAAAATGTTGTCTATACTACTTACTTATTGCAATAAACACTCATTTATTATTATTACATATTGTATTAATTACTTATTTATAATCATTACTTATTACATTAATTAATTATTGTATTAATACTTACTTATTGCATTTATTATTAATAATAAATTCTGTCCATTAATTTCTGCTTTATTAAAAAAAAAAAAAAGTCGAAAACCGGTTTTTTTCAAAAACCGGTTATTTTGAGGTTAAAACGGAGGTGAAAAAACCCGATTTAACCGGTTTAACCAGTTTTTTGGCAATAACCGCCATTCCTAATGCGCATTACTCTGCTTCTGAATATATATTTAAATAAATAAGGCTTTCGTCGTTAAATTTTGTTTAGTACTTGATATTTCATCAGCAACATTTTCCCCTCTGGAATTTCAATTCTTACATTTTAATTTTTTTTTTAAATTTTGCCATAAAATATGTTTTATAGTTAAATTGACAACTTGCAATGAGAGAAATGGCTAAAATTTCGAATATGGTTTTATCACTAACATTTTTAATGTGTATTGACAGCCTGTCTATTCGTTTGCATGTGAAGACTATAATTCAAAAGCACAACGCCTTTAGATTAATCAAATTTGGTATGTGGTCTCGTGACATGTATCGAATGTTGGATACAATCGGTTCAGAGAAACATAGGCGGCTGGTGCACCAAAAAAGTGGGGGGTCAAAAGAGATGCGAGTGTGTGGGTGGGGCGCACCTAAAGATGTTTTTTTTTTGTAAAATGGACTATATTATTGGATTTTAACGTCATTATTGATTAAATGACCTTCTCTAAAAAATTCGGGACACGACCTCAAAAATCGGAACGGATGGCCACTGTAGAGTCCCTCCTTCCAATTCAAAGTTCCATTTCAATTCTCATGAAATAATAACATGAGAAAAATATAAAACACTTACCTATTAAGTCAATTCTTCTTTCTTTAAACTCGTGAATCGATCAATGATGTCGTCACAAAACGGCGTACTCCCACACACAGAGAAAGCAGGTCAGTTATAAATTTATTTATTTGATATTATGTTATACAATATACATCCGTATTATAAATTAGAAGAAAGACAGCCTGCGATTTTTGTTTTTCGCAAATTGTTCTATTACCTTAGTAAAGTCAATATCTACAGTATTTTCGATCTTCAAAACAGCAAGTGCAAATCGCCTCTCTTGACACAGACTATTTCTAAGGTATGATTTTAAAGATCTTAAGCATGAAAAACTTCTCGCACATGATGCAGTTGAGACAGGTATCACAAGGAGAATTTGGATTAGTTTTGTCAAGTATGGAAATATGTATATCACAGAGTTCCTTTTCAACAAGAAAATTGCATCTTTTCCTCAGTTCTGTTATCTCCGTGGATATTTCTGGCAAAGAGTCGATGTATTTTTTGTACATTTTCTGAAAAATTTGTATATCCCCCTTTATTTTTTTCCATATCAAGATCATATGTTTCAGAGACTTTTTGAACTGATGCATTTTTTATGATCTTTGATGAATTGGAACATGTTACATTTTTTAGAGATCGAAAAATATCCAGCTCATTTTCTTTGAACCTTTCGTCTATTGTGTTTAAAGCAGCATCTATAACTGGAAAAGCAATTTACGTTTAATAGAACGATTTAACACTTTGTGACATGCTGAAGGAACTGCCGCCTATTTCCGAAGACACCTTTCTAGAGCGTGGAAGTTTTGGAGAAGGTAACGATTTTGCTTCACAAATATCGTTAACATATATCCACAACTTTTCAAAAAAATCTTCACTTCGGAATTGATGCAAACATTCTTTTGTTGCATTAACCAGTTCTTTAACTGTTAAAAAAATTAGCGATTTTGATTGCAAAGCTTTTGAAAGCGTATCTGTAGCTTCCAAAACTCTTTGGATCAGAAGAAGACAAAAAATGAATTGGAAACTTTCGATATTATTCAACAAAGCTTCAGCTTGGGATCCATTTTTCGAGGGATCGTTAATTTTGAACTTTGAAAAGTGAGGGGGCAAGGCCCCTTTACTTTTGCAAGTGAGGGGGCAGTTGCCCCCCTTGCCCCCCCGGACGAGCCGCCTATGCAGAGAAAGATATCCAAATTGCATGCTTAGTTTTCTTCATTATATAGGGCGGTCATAAATTATTGGACCCATTTCAAAAATTAATTTTAAAAATCTAATAATGTTACAACTGCGTTAGCCGGGCGCAAGCGAAAAATCGCGAAATAATGTAGAATTCAGCCAAATTTCTTACAACCATTCTCTTGGCGACTTGGCTCGCGTTTGGTTCACAATTCGCGACATTTGCGCCCGGCTGACGGAAAATCGCTTCGCTTGGCGACTTGGCTCGCATTTGGTTCACAATTGGCGACATTTGCGCCCAGCTAACGGAAAATCGCTTCGCTCTTGGCGACTTGGCTCGCATTTGGTTCATAATTGGTGACATTTGCGCCCGGCTGACGGAAAATCGCTTCGCTTGGCGACTTGGCTCGCGCTTGGTTTACAATTGGCGACATTTGCGCCCGGCTAACAGAAAAGTACCCGTTTTTTTTAATGAAAGAGTAAATAAAAGTTTTTTTTAGATAAGTGGCGTACCATTACGGCGTTCTAAATTTGCTACAGCGAAATATTTCCATACGCAATGGCTACCAATCAGCAAAAGCCGATGCGTTTCTTGTTTCCTTTCTAAGTTTTTCTTGAATATCTCGAAAACTATTCAGTTTTCGAACTACAATTGATATAACAAATTAAAGAGCGTAAAATTCCCTACAAATGCGTGCTTTTATTTTTCTTCTAGCCTTAATAGTTTTGCAGATAATGGCTCTCAAAAATGGGAGATATCCAATAGTTTACGACCACCTAGACCTCTGTAACGGCGCGTTACCTATCTGAAGAGAAAAAAAACTTTTTTTAAATGCGCTCTCATTAAAAAAGAAAATGTAGTTGTAACATTATTAGGGGTTTTTTTTAATTAATTTTTGAAACGGGTCCAATAATTTATGTACTGAGAAGCACAATACGAAACGTGCTGTGTCAGTATGCGCTGCGAGCCTGTTGCGTCATCCCGGCACGTAACTAATTTGCGGGCTAAAAAAATAATCGCGGAATGTAACAAGACGTGTAAGTAGCGCCGAATTCACTTTTAAGGATGCAGTTTTACTCTTTGTCACGTGACATGCGACGCCGACATAGAAAGAGTTAAATCTTTATTCTGCTGCATGACATAAGACAAAATTATTTGTGGGGGAAGATTCCCAATTTTAAGTTCGCGTATTGTGTTGCTCCCACAATATGACGCTAGCTAATCTGGAGTCTACGGTGCCGACTTACTTCGTTGATGATAGGATCGCCAACTCTTTGCCGCCAAGAACGGAGATGAGAGAATATTTGTTTTAGTTGCGCAATGATGTTTTTAACGAGTGACATGCGCACATGCGCGGAAATTAATCTTTTCATCGGTGTTTTGCACATCACCTCATATTGCGCCTCGTTTAGATTGGACTGTTTTGTTCATCTCTTCGATGTGATTGGTCGATTCATTCGAATTTAGATAAAACTTCGTTTCGAATTCTTTGGTTTGAATATCGGTTCAGTGCTGTGTATGTTATTCTGTGCGTTTCGTTTCTCAATGAATAAGCGAAGCTACAAGTATTCCGCTATGCTGAAAGCGAAGCCGCTGATGTTTTTTTAAGTTAAAAAATTTGCCCGGAACACGCTTGAAATGCCGCAGGCATTGCGTGCGGAAATTCTCGTTTTCAGAATTTTTTATAAAACCTAGATTCCTAACATTCAATGAAAAAGCGTAGCTACTAGTTTCCTGCTATGCTGAAAGAGAAGCCGCTGATGCTTTTTTAAGTTAAAATATTTGCCCGGAACACACTTGAAAAGGCGCAGGCATTGCGTGCTCAATCTCTCCTTTTCAGGTGACGCATGTGCAAGATAGGGGCCGTCCACAAATGATGTCACGCTTGGAGGGGGGAGGGGATTCGTGAAATTGTGACAGTTTGTGACAAGGGGGAGGGAGGGGGTAACAAGAAGTGTGACATCACTCCATACTTTGATTTCAGTTACGTATTTATATTAGCCTCTCTTTTCTGTGACCTTGTGATTTGAAATATCACTCTTTTTTCCAACTTATCAAACATTTGAGGGTCTTTTATTTTACCTAAGGAAGGCTGCGAAGGTCAAAGATTATTTGGCATGACTCATTATGATGAACTACAAATTACTAATATAATAGCCCATATCTCTCTCACTTAATCAGTAGCATCTGACGTCTTAACAATAAAATTAAGTGCCGCCTTTTGCAAGGCGTTCATGACATTATTTCATTGTTAGAGCACCTCCCAGGAGCAAGGAATATATCCAGTGTTCAAGATGACCTCAACCAGTTGGAAATGATCTGCAGGCAGTTTGTCCAAATTTGGCAGACCACAGAGTGAAATTCAAAATAGATATAAAATACTAATTAACCGGTAGAATCTTTATTACTCATTAACGTAACATTATAATAAGTATTTAAAACCAAGGCGTATTTTAGAATTTGCGGTTCTGTCAAGTCAGATACCATTAGTGAAGTACTGTTCACAAAATGTTTATGAAAATTTGGCCTTACATGTTACAACAATGGCCGCTTTTAAAAACTTTCTGACAGATTTATTGCACCATTGGAATAAATAGACATTCTTTTGTCAGTTGTTCCCAACTGCGTCATCCCCATCAATTCGCGGTGGATCTTTTTTGAACAATTTTTCTCGTTGTGAATCCCAAGATTCACAAATTACTACCAACAGGGAATAAATATTAAATACTATAAATTTCATTAATCTGGGATCTCTAATGCACTTTCGTTAATGGCTCTTTTTTTTTTTTTAAGTATGAAATGTTCTTCAAGGACGGCGTTTGTTCTGTGACATGCATTAAGCACTTTTAAGCACTTTCTGCTTCAGGGAGCACCTAAATTTCAGTAATTTTAAATTTAAAAAAAAAGTAATTGTGGATTCTAAAACAAAAAGGTTACCAAATAACCAAGATAATATTTTTCATTAACTCAATTATAGTTAGTTAAAATAATTGTTCTAAATTGATATTCATTTAATGCTGGGATGTCCACACTATATAGGCAGTCCAATAAACTGTTCTGAACCATTTGAGATACATATAGTTCCAAGTGGAAAAAATGCTTTAAATGAATGGAAGAATTATGATATATGTCTGTTGGGTAAATAAATATATTCCTGAAAAAGTTACAAATCTAACTTTTGATCCCATCAATCTTTCTTTAGATAAAAATATTCTTAACACTCAAAAGAATTTAAACAAAAAAATAGTCCCACTCTTCTGGAAGGCTAAAACGACCCGAGTTATGTGGAGCTTTGGTCTCAACTGACTTAGACCACTTTGCACCATTTCAATAGCGTCTTGAAGATGATCCACCAATCAATACTCAACACTTGTTGATCGGCCAGAGACGCTGATTGGTTAAAAAATCTTGAATCCGATCTTTTTTCTGCATAATGCAAGTATTACTCAAGGGTATTGAATTACATCAAATTTCGTGCTGGGATTCAGCAGCTTATAGCTCAGCAACCAAATAACATAGAGTTTGTTTTTTAGTTTCATTTAACAGAGAAGGTAGACGACGAAGATTGCAAAAAATAGTTTAGAATTTATAATTATAGTTTAGTCACAGTCAAGTTACCAAAGTTGGTGAAAATGCAATTTTACATAGTCACATACTAGACTAACAGTCACTATAAGGATTAATAGTCACATAGAGCTACTTTAGTTACATTTGAGTAAGGTAAGTAAGTCTCATACCTCTCAATCCCAGCGGCCATTTCACGAGAGACAATACCTGTCGATTTTTTATGAGAAATAAATAAGAAGAAATTGTAAAACACCTCTTTAAACAGGGTTAAATGCGGCTCTTGAATATGATTTTCATTTCCAAGCACTCTGACTCCTTGATTTAGGGTTTTACTCATACTCACATGATTTTCGAATTTTTTAGCATTTCTTTTAAATATAAATGTACTCGTTTCACCCGATAAAAGTTCTAAATCGCCGCCGTATCATTTACCCAGTATTTTTTAGTTGTCTTTCTTCACGATTTGATGTTCATCTCTAGCAGAATCCAAAATTTAATAATTGGTTATAAGTGCCGATCAGTAATAACCAAAACAATAGAATGGTGCAAATTGGTCTTATTTCTCTTGGATTATTTGAAACATTAATTGTATTTCTTTAAATTATGAGTTTGGTTTGTTGTAAAGGACACATATTGTGATGGTGGAGTTAATAGTACTATTCATCAATTTTAGCTAAAATTAGTTTTAATAATCCAAGAAAATTTTGTTAATTTTTTTTCTTCATATATACTATTTTATAAACGTAGAAATGCCAAGAAACAGTTTCTAATATCTAAAATCAATGGCTCTCTTTGCACCTCTATATTTAACTCATGGATCATGTGCATACATAAGGTGCACAGTGAGGCACATGAAATTATTTAAAATTTAAATTCTAAAAAAATCCTTAAAATAGTTTTTATTTAAAACATGGTAAATTATGGTATGTTTTTATTTAAAACATATTAAATCATGGTATGTAATGTACTATTTGAACTTTTTTGGGGTAGTTGTACAATTTTACTAAAATTAGTGTCTAAGCGGCACCACTCTACTTTCATATAAATAGATTTAAAATGGCATTTTTTGGATAAATTGGCTTAGTAAAATCTTATAAAAAGAAATAAATATAACTACATTTATTTGAGGTTATTAACAATGTTTTAAAATACTCTTAATATAATTTTTTTATGTACTTTAAAGGGGAACCCTTTTTCATGCGTAAACATTGACTCCCATAAAAATTTTAAAATTACTCCTTGAAAACTCCTTGATTTTTTAATTCAAAAAATCAATAAGAACCCTGTTAAATAGCATGATCTTTGTCTTATAATCTTTGAATGCTTCTGAAAATAAGCATTTCAAATTAATAATAGTAATAAGCCATGACCAGCTGTGGCGAAGGGATGAAAGGATATAGTTTTCAACATATACATTGTTTCATTGTTGAGATTTTTATTATTTCATTATTCAGCACCTTGATAAAACAATTATACATTTAAATATAAAAGATATTTTGTTGTAGTCCTCGTCTTACCACATTTATCACCCATTCCATTGCTCCCTCACTCAACAATACCATCAAGGTCAGAGCATTCTGGCACTGCTTAATTTACAACTTCATGACTGATTTTCTGAATCCATGACAGAGAAATTCCTGGCCTGTGCAATTTACTTCTTTGCTTTGTGTTTGTAAGTTATGTTTTAATGCCGTGATATGAAATTCATAATTGAGGATAGTTTCAAAAAACCAAGTAAGCACCAAGCAGACAAAGAAAAGCAAATTATTTATTTAAAATCTAAATTTTCCGATGGCTTCCTTGGTGGCGTCCTGCAGCTTGTTCAGAGGGTGCCGAGGTCATCTTTGTATGGGCGGAAGAACTCGGGGCTTCTCTGGTCATCTCGGCGCTCATGTCCTTTTAGATTGGCAAACAAACTGTTGGCAGTAAAAAAGAATATATATAGAAAATATACTATAATTTTTCTTTATGGATAATTAATAATTGAAGCTTCCTTATGTTCAAAACATGGGTTAACCCTCAAATGTATTTCAAACATGGGTTAACCTCAAATGTTTTGGGTTAACCTCAAATGTTCAAAACATGGGTTAACCCTCAAATATTCAAAACATGGTTGCTCTCAAATGTTCCAAAACATGGGTTAATAGTTTAGGTTCAAAACATGGATTAACCCTCAAATGTTTTATGCAGGTTAACCGTTAGGTTCATTAGTTCGCAGTGAAACCACATTGAGCATCTTTACTGCATGGGCGAAACATGGCGTAACTTTTTCTGTCATAACCCAGGAAGGCCAGATATATGGGCAACATATAAAAAATTCCAGTTCAATACCGTTAGTATTCACTAAGATAGCATTGCAAGAGCTAAAAATACTTTCCGATCTCTAAGAGAAACGAAATGATGAGGGTTGTTACTGAAATTGATATTTTTAAGAAGTGAATCTTCGAAAGTAATATTGAAAGATTTATGAAAGGTTGAATTTCCTAGATACTCACGTATATTTATAAATTAAATACATACGTTTAAATTTCATTTTTTGATTTTAGTTTATTCGGAGGAATAATAGAACATTACCGTTCGTTTCTGTGAAACCACACATTTTCATGAAAATAAAAATAGCAACTTTTTCATATTGTATATATAATTTACATATTTATGATCAACTACATGTCTAATACTCATTTATGAAATAAACTTAGTAATTTTCAAAATGAAACATGTCGTGAACTGTAAGGGTTAATGGCGGGATTTTCATCAGTTCTTTAAGGGTTTAAAGCGTACAGTGGGTTCACAAATGTTTGAAAAGTTTTCGTCGCACAATTTTCAGTTTGTTAAGTTGAAAAAGGAAAAGTTGTGTTGGCATGATAGTGGAAGAGTGGAGTAGATGCTGAAATGTTCTCATTGTCTGACCAAAGGGTTCAACATTATAAAGGTCTGCCCAGGGCTGGCCCGAACAAAAAGCAGACCTGAATTGCAAAGTTGATTTGCAGGGCCTTGAAATTAATTTCGTAAAACAAAATAATAATTTATTGCATTTTCCTATTTATTACACTGCACTAATTGGTACAAGTGGGACTTAAGTAATATACGTTAAAATGGTAATTAATTCGATTATTTGATTTATGAATTATTTTGGTGCTATTTGAAAGACTGGCATCTTTGTATTTTTGAGGAAGTAACCATCACGTCTTCATTTTTGTTGTTTCTCATTCTTTAATTTTCTTAAACAATTTCAGAAAAACTTCTGCTATTTTTATCATTCGTAAATCAGCAGTTTTTTTACTTATGTCACACTAATTTGTATGGCAGCAGTTCTAAACTTATAATTTCGGGTGACAGTGCCAGAGTCCATTGATATCGATATTTTCGTTTTTCAACTCTTTGTTGATCCTGTTGAAGATACTAATTCATCTTGTTCTTAATTCGACGCTGACAAAAAAAAAAAAAAATCCACCGTCTATAGACACCCTCTGCGTCATAATTACCTTTCCGAAGATTTGAAATGTGCACATATACGATATATTCCCACTTCTTCTTATTTTTTTTTATTTTAATCCATATGTATATAAAAAAATAAGAACACATTTTTAATTTGCAAAATCAGTCAGCTGCGCGGGGCCTAGTGCGGTCGCACCGTTCGGCATCCCCTCTCCGGCCGGCCTGGTCTGCCCCTATGCAGTTTCAAGAGATTAATATATCATGCTAATTTTACTGTGTACTTAACTATTAAAATACTCATTATTTTTGTTGAAAAAAGAATCTGAAAATTAACCTCTCCGGCCCAAATTATTATTTATTAGTAAAAAATTAAATAATGAAAAAAATAATTTAAAAATATTTCATGTTTAAAAGTATTCATCTCATCCAGAATAGTTAATTAGTTTTTTCACCTAGATTGATTATTTAAAATTATTCATTCGTTTGTATCAGATTCTGCTGCCATCTAAGAATAAATGCAAATGATGACATCAGTTGATTATTAAAAACGAGATTACTCCACCAGGGCCGGTCGGAACACTTTGTTAGTCCGTGCCCCGGCACAAGTAAAATCTATTATTTAAAATTGTCCAAAACAAATGAAAAAAAAAATGGCTTCAGGTTTCTGAATTAATTGAAAAGTTTCTGAAAAGAATTCTAAAAAAACAATATAATTTTAATATTTATAATGACACATAACTTTCAAAGGCACTATAAGTAATCTATATATATAAAAGGCAATGTCTGTGTGGGTACATTTTCCCAAACATTGAGCACTGCTCTAGAATTTTACTAACTCTTCCCATAAGTGTTGCATCCGGGAACGTAGTTTTTTACAAACTAAAATAACCCAGATCTATTTGTGAACAACATTTCAAACAAGATTGTCAGACCTCACTATGATATTCAGGTGAGTATGAACTGAGTAGCTGGTTAGATGGCTTCTGAATTAATTAGAGAATTCTCTGAACTAAAAAATTCTTAGCAAAAAAAATCGTTCTCTGAATTATACTCCTGTAGACTATTTTTTTTAAATAAGTATTTTAAGTGAAAAATTGTAAATATTTTTATCAATTACTGGGTTACTATTTGTTTTATTGGACGTTCGCTAAAAATGTGAAAAAGACCATATACAGTGGGAGTCTCTATAACGAAATCGCTTGATTCCAATTGAAAAAAATTCGTTATAGAGAAAATTTCGTTATACGGAGATTAAGAGAGTTTTGCAGTTATTTAGTAAATGTTCAAACTTTTCAATAGGTGCGATAAGTTCAAATGTATTTAATTATGATTTTTCAATTAAAATGAAGTAATATATATATTATAAATTTGTTAAAATTATACTAATTTTATTGTATAAATAAAATACTCAAAAAAGTTAAGACAATTCACCAATTTAGGGAATAATAATAGCTAGTATGTACTTACGTTTATTTTACTTATGAAAAAATTCCGTTGGCTACATTGTTTGCATTTCGTGATGTTAAATTTTTCAGAAAAATTTCACATTTAAAGATAGTGGTTTAGAAACAGGCACGTGTGAACCAGTGGTTGCTAGAAACTATCAGCTTTCTTCAAAATGACAAAATTGAAAAGATAAAAGTCTGAAAAAAATTCGTTATGAGGGACAACCACTTCGTTATATGGAGAATATTTTAGAATGTTATTGCTGTTCGATTAAAAGGGCCTTCGTTATAGGGAGAACTTTGTTGTAAGGGAGACTCCTACTGTATCTTTTTTTTAGAATGCTTACATTGTAGTTCTATAGGGGCGTAATTTTTTTACTTTTACGGAGTTGGTCAATGGCTAAATCTGACCTTGACTCCAGTTATGTGCCATTTGGTGGTTCGGAAAGGGTGAAGTTGACTGAAGCCATTTTGTCAATATCCCAGAAAGCCTCTAGAAGAACTGAGCAACCCTACTTTGAAAACGGCTTCTACATTGCATGCATATAAATACTACGAGAAGATTTAGACAAGTCTAAATTATTAGTTTTTTCTATGAAGAAGAAGGAGAGCTTACTGTTTGATTTTAGTTGATGCTGTGTTTGCTTGCGTATGGTGTAGAGACATCTTTGTTTCAAAACTTATTTGCTATCTTACCTCCATGGCGGTGATAGCCTTGATGGTTCCATACTTGTCCTTCATCTTGTCAGGTCACTTACCCACATGTCCTTCACCCACTCGAATTTCTTGCTGTGCTCTGGATCTTGATGTTTGAGGTCCTTGAAGTTCCTCACCTTGTCCCAGGTCTCCGCACAGCTGCACCGAGTGTTACTGGGCGGTGGAAGGTGGCTGAGGATCTCACGGAGTTCTCCATCTTCCAGTTTCTCAATGAAATCCTTCAGTTTCTTCACGATCTACGGAAAATGAAGTCGTGGTAAACCTGGAATTTATGGTGCGCGCATTTATCATAATTTGTCTTGGCGCAATTTCATTGCCGCCGTCAAATACTGTTTTGGATTTGCAGTGCGCATTTTATTTATATGGGGCTGTCGCAAATGATGTCACACTTTTTTTCAATAACATTGCTTTGTCACAGAGTATCACACTTTGCCACCTTCCCCCCTTGTCACATGTCAAGCTATATTACATGAACACATACTTGCAGTTCAGAAACAACAAACACTACGTTATAGATCATACTTATCAAATTTTATTTTTAAATTTTAAGTATGTGTTTTTAATGACATTTAATGAACATAAACAAATAATAATGATTATATGTGTACTTATTTTTGTTTGAAATAAGATTAAGGTTACGACAAAACATAATTATTATACAATAGTAATAAAATATTAATATAAAAGAGCAATTGAAAAAGTAGTATTTTAGATTTGATATATTTTGCTTTAAATCTTATGCTTTACTTTATGAACACAAAATATAACTAACCAGATTGAATTAAAAGAAAAAAAAAAAAAAAAAACGCCTCAATAAGATCAGTAACCTGTTTTGTGCCACTTTTCAGTTCTACCACTCACCCAAGGTGGGGCGACATCTATCTTTGTTGGGCATTTCAAAAGGGTGAGCAGGGGAAGATTTTCTTCTAATGGTGAAGAAGAATTTTTTGCTGCTATCATATTCTCAGAACCTACAGATGAATTTTCGAAAAGAAAGAATATAAGAGAAAAAATCGCACGAAAGTTTAGCAGCCCCGATTAAAAAATACCCCCCAAATTCTGGTAATTTCAAATTTAATCTGCTTGATTTTTAAATGTTTTTATTGTGACCAAATGT
>BGPR01013222.1:0-19140 GCA_013235015.1 Araneus ventricosus
TATTACGCATTACACAACTTAATAACCAGTGATCTCCGTTACACTTACCCTACAAGATATTTAGTAAAATGATTAGATTGCCTAATATAATGCTTCATTCCAAAAAAAAGAAACCATTATTAGCTCCAATTACACTAGAACATCAGTATAAAATATTTAATTGACTAACATACTTTACTCTCAAAAATTATGCTAGTATCTACCACGCATCAGGGATTAATATATACCATTCAGAGTATTTTGCCTAATTCCTATTATTTTATTATAAATCTTAGATTTTTAATCTCAAAATTTAGGAAATCGAGATTTACTGATGGACAGAGTCTTGTATATTGTGAGAACTCGAAAGATTCTATTGTAAGGATAAACTGAACTTTTCGTGGATGGATCAGTGGTACATCGCGCGGGGTGTATGTTAAGGTCCGGCTCTTCTTGTTAGACTGAGGATTCTTTTGTCACATACAACGTTGCTAAATATCTGAAGCCATGCAAATAATTCCTCCATGTAAACCGTCTCACGTCGCCATATAGTCACTCATTATGTCATCCTTCCGAGCATGAACGTTATCAGGTGATTCATATGAAGAGAAATAATCCAGAGGTCAGGTGACCATAGTGAAGAGTAAATAATCCAGCTGTCAGGTGACCATATGAAGAAGCAAATAATAAGTGTGCGTGGATTGCTCGGTCAAAAGCTCCCCAAAATTTTCTCACGGACCGGATTCTGTCGCAGAGGCCCAAATGGCCGGGCCGGTGCAACGCCTTCTTTCTCTGCAGCTCGTCCTCTCTTACGGAGCCTAAAACCTCTCTGTCTGCCCCATATCCTATTTCTGTTAAAATACCCCTCTTGGCGGCTCAAAAAACCAAAAATTTTGCCAATCTATAGTGTGTGTTGTAATTATATTGCAACCCTAAAACCAACCAAACAACATTCCAAGAAAACTATCCCTAATAACCTAATATACGATAGCAAGCCTTCCCTTTACTGCCCTAGTCTGGGGAAGAAACACTCACTGAAGGGTGAAATATCCACCTAGAAGACCTCCAACTTGAAGGAGAAAGGAAAAACACTTTATCTTTTATTTTTTCGCCTTAATGGTTTTTTTTAAAGCATCTGATACCATTAATAGTTAGAAAAATTTAACGCACCAGAATATAACATATAGAGTCTTGTATTAATTACTTATAAATTCCCTATCCAAGAATGTCCCATACAACAAATATCCATTTGTTAAAGATATCATAACACTAAAGTCAATTAGGACAATTAATTGTTGAATTCTAGCCTTTAAAGTTTAAGTGAGACTGAATGTCAATTAGAATATTTAATGATTAAATGCTAAAAAAGGAGTGAAAGTTAAATCAGAAAGTTCAAATGTTTATCGTAAAGTTTGATTATGTGTAGCTTAATTGAAATATTTTATATTATAAAATCAAATGACTGTTGATCAGAAGTCATATGTTCACAGTTGTTATATAAATTAATTATTTCTTATATATATTTTTTTTTTATTGTTAATTCTCCTTCTATAAATTTGCTTTTCATTTTTATTCAACCAAAATCATTTATCTTATCTTTAATATTCAAAAAAAAAAAAAGACATTAATTAGGGGAAAAATTTTTATTTCGTTCTCTATAAAAGTTCAAGAAAGATAGGCTTCAAAACAGAGTGTAATGAACCTTTGTAGCAGAATAGGAATTCCTGCCTTCGCTTCCTAGCTCTGCCTCCCACTGTAAAGCTTAAGAAAAAACACATGGCCCAGATATTTTCCCTTTACTTTAAAAAAACAGTTGTGGTGTCCTTAGAAATTGTCGGTAAAATTAACCCTGATTCACACATTTTGCTAGTTGCTCTAGTAGTTAAAAAAAAAAACCTTTGACCCTTTTGGGCGCCAGTTAATTCTGGACCTCCAGGCAAGCTTGAGAAACATGGGTGCCTTTGAGGTAAAAAACACGCTTTGAGAAAATTCATTCTTAATTTCTTTCGCCTAATCCTGTACAGAAATATAGAATGTTTGCCTTACAAAAAAATTGTCAGAGTTCAAGTATTCCTTCTGGAAATTTTATGGTAGGGAGCCATCTTACTATTTTTTCTTTTCGACCCTTGACCCTGTGCGATTCGGAGCGGGAGCCCTGTTCAATTCTTGTCAACACTTCGTAATTTCTTTTTCGTTAGAGAAAGTCAGAATCTTGTATACCACGTGGTTTTGGGGGGCGGTATTAATCTAAGGGGTTGCTTGATTGTGAAAACTTTTGACCAATGAGGTTTTAATAAGTTGGCTACTTTGCGTAAAAGCCATCGCCAATAAAAATTTTAAAAAGGGTGTTTGGGGGTTCTTTAGACACAGAGACTGAGAGACAGAGAGAGAGAGAGAGAGAGAGACAGAGACTCAGGAGATGGAGAAAAACAACAGACAGACTTGACAGGACTTGATTGTTTTGACTGGTCTTGACTATAATAGACTAGATGAAATTAAGGAATATGGTGAGGAAGCTGTGTGGGATGATTTTGTAAAAGTGACATCGGATATTTTAGGAAAACCCTTGCCCTCAACGGAACTAAAAAGGTGTGACTTGGCGTGCTTAGCGCTGATCATGATGGGCAGTGCGGTGAAGATCTGCCGCTAACCGATTAAAAAGGGTTGAACATGCGGCCCAAGATTTTTTTTTTTCATTGTTTTCGCCCCGTATTGATCCTGTTGGAAGGCTGTAGATGTAAAAAACGATAGGATGTCGTCACCATTACATGCACGAGAATATCAAAAGACCGATAGCGTATGTACCAGGCAAAAACTCCCGAGAAAATGCTCACAAAAACCGCAAGCAAAAAAACTGTTTCCAGCACCTCCGAAGTCTTTTGAAAATCAGCAAGAACTAAGTGAACTGTCCACCAGTCTGATAACTATTAATCCAGGAGCCTAATGAAACGAAACACAAAGGAAGAGAAGTCACCGAATTCACACCTTCATGCTGACGGTATGATTTCTCCGGCGGTCATCTTCAAACAAGATAAGTGCCAATTAAACTTCTATTTACATTTTGTGGAACTAAATTAAACTATAAAAAAAAATGTAATGAAGTAAAATTTATAACATCAAATAATTTGATTCGCGGGAAATGTAACGGTAAATTTTAAACTTCAGATATTTGAATTCGTAACAACTGTAAATTTTGACTTAGACAACACTATTTAATTAATTTTAAGATGTTCAAGAATTGTGATGAGGATAAAAATATCGAATTTAAAATAATTTAACATGTTGGAATGTTTATGATGAAATTAGAACTAAAAGGTTATAGTTAAAATTTTATATTATATGCTGTTTTGAAATTGTAATTATATTGATTGTCTAAGCAAATCCATAGAAGTTTTGTTATAATTTTCCTATATAGAACATCTAAGTATTTATAAAGTGTTATTCCTTTTTGAAATGTTCTGACTTCAGTAATTATGCACTTGCTACAAAGAATCAAATGCATGATGTTTGAAAGCAGTGGTAACATTTGTTTCCATATGAACAATTTAGTTGTTATAATGAAATGAGTTATATATGTTGGTAAAAATATATGTAATTGGCTGAGTAAAATTTTAACATTATAAGGAGATAGTTCTATTAATCTAAAATAACAATTAAAGTTTTAATTTAGAGATGGCCACTCATATAATCCTAGAATGATAAGTTTAATATTTAAAAATTTTGAATAGGCTGTAGGGTAAGAATTTGAAATCATAAATGAACATTAATTAAAAATCTGTTTGAGAAAGGGTCGACCCTAATACTGATGACTTATTTTAAAGATTGTTATGGATGTCAAGTTTTAAAAATTCTTGTATGTGTGTCAATAATACATGTGTATTTATGTGAAAAAGGTAACTTAATAAATTAATTAGGTTTAAAATTTGGCTTTGTTTTCCTTGTCAATGTGTAAGCACTGAGAAAGAATGTGTCAGGGTTATATTGCGGGTTTTAGATTTTTTTCTAAAATAAAAACACAACGCTTTGGGTTAATCACTTTTCTAATTTATATTTTGGTAAATATGAATGCTATCAAAGGATATTTGAGATAGAAGCTAAGTTGAAAATGCATCTTATGCCTGTTGCTAAAGTTTCATTAAGTGATGATGTTGAACAGTAGTTGAGAATTTGTTTGATATAAATTGATGTTAGGGTTATGAGATTTTAAGATTACTGATTTGTGTGTTGTTCATATTGAGATTAAATAGCAGTAAATTTTGAACTAATTAAGCAACAGGTGTAGTTACATTCTAAATTACTGGAACTTCTAGTTTTTTCAAATGAGTAAATGATATAATAGAGATTCTTAATAACCTTAATCTAATAATTTGTTTAGTAATACTTGAATGCTTTTGAGTCAAGCAAAGGATCTCTAGAAATTTTTAATTTAGTTATGCTTATGTAGTTTGAGGAATTGAGAATTACCCTTTTGAGTTATTGTTGTGGAGTATATGATTTTGGATATAGAGTAGATGTAAACAAACAATCTATTGATTCTTCTGAAACAGTAAACAAGGTCAAAATTCAAAATCAAAACTTCACAATAGTCCCCTGGTGGTATAGGAAGCACCCAGACCTGATTAATGGTCCGTTGACCATTCAGTTGTGGGTTGTTTCGCTGTGGCAGTCGGCCGTTCTTGTTTTGCGTGTATATCCTAGTTAAGGGGCTGTGCTTCCATTTTTAATCTGGCTTTCACTGCTTTTCAAAAAATCTTAAAATGATTCATTTTTGTTTGCCTGTCGTGTCACATTAAGGATAAAGCTTATACACTGAAGCATCTTTTAAGTTATTTTAACCTTTTTCATAAAATAAATATCTGTTGGAAACATTTAAGGGAGGTTTTGAAGAACTTTAAAGGTTAACACGTAGGAAGTGGTTCATGTCTCGACAGATTGAACAAATTATACCTTTTTAAAACACAAATTAGTGTTAAAAATAACATAATTGCGATCACTTTTTGATAGAAAACGTCCTTATACAGCTTTACAGCGTATCGTACTTTATTTTGAATTTTAAACAATTAATGAAAAAATACGGTCTGTGTTACTTTTATGCTTATACCAATCTTTAAGGGCGACATTTTATTTTCCCCATAAACAGAATGTGTTCTTTCTTATTTTGATTTTAATAATTAGATTTTCGAATTTTTGAAAGCTTCTCAGCGCTTCCCGTAACCCTTCCTTATTTTTAAACTATTCTCTAAGGGAAGGCATTTAACAGATTGAGAATCATATTTTAATTTACTTTATACATGATTTGGGCTCGCACAGAAAAGGAAAATTTTGATCAGTATGATTTTTATCATGTTCAAAAACAAATATCTTCTTTTACTAAATACCCAATAAAGAATGTTGTTTTTTTATGAAAGAATGTTTTATCAAGTAATAATATTTCTTTTTATCTACAAATTTCCATATTATGACAACCGTAATGTAAAAAATTTATCTGAAGCATCAAGAACAAAATCTATTGTGCTCGCTATAAAGAATAAAATTCGTTTGGGGGAACAGATTTCGAGTTCATTCTAAACAATTGCTTGAATTTATATTTTTGTACCTAGAAACCCTCATCCGATTTGGAACTGTTTTCGATTTTCTTAAGTTTTCTCTTTTTATATGTATTACTTTTTGCTTGCTGAGTGTTCATTGAAATTAGTACAGCCCACTGTTGCATGATTCATGTTCGTGATCGTACAAATTAACATTCAGATTAATGTGGACCATTACATGGAAGACTGGTGTTCCAAAAATTAAAATCACGCAGTTTGAATCCTCATTTCACTTTGGAAACGCCCGTGTGATAAATTAAGCAACTGAATATGAAATGGAAAGTTAGGAGTTAACGTGAACGAATGTTTCGCCCATTTTGTATTAACACTGTCATGCTGGTGCATAAATGTTGTTTTTCTGTGTAATAAGGATTCAAGTCCATCATAGTTCGATTTGTATCGACCTGGCGGAAAGATCATCTAAAGAGTCCACTGTTATTTTAAATGCAGCTAATCAATCTTGAGATCTGTTTTCTCAGAAATAAATCTCATGGACTTGATTCGCTTTATCTTTAAACCCTCCAATTATCGGACAAAATTTACCGTTTAAAAATATGAACTAAAACTTAACAGACTTAGACAAGAAATCAATTCTCCAAATTTTCTGCTTTGATTTCATGTCTCAAATTTGAGAGACAGATTTATATGTTTATCCTTCAATTTTCTCGATGAATTTGAAAATCGCTTATTATCAGCAGCAGATGGTAATGGATATTCGATGGCGATTTTAATTTTCTAACAAACTTATATGTGATAGTATTTTTAAAGCAGGAAACCGGAATTTATGAAAACACATCACCAGTATGTCTGTAATTAAAAATTTATTCCTCGATTCACTGCCAATTCGCCTTTTTCTTTACGCCATCAATGTATTGTATGCTAAAGCAAGCGGTCGTCTGGTGACAGAGGTTGACTTCGGAACCGGATAGTAGCAAGATCCAGACTTTATTCCACTGAAGATCCAGTGTGTACTGTTCAGCAACGGATCCCGAGACTACCACTTTTGGACGATTTTACAGCGGAAAGGGGTGTCAGGCAATGAGTCATATGAGCGCATTTCCGGAGTTCTTTGTTAGATCACGCTCAGTAAAATGTAAACATCACCCTTCCATTCTTCACTTTCCTCCTATTTTGATCAAAATAACTCCGCCCGGCGCATGCCCAAAAGCGCGGAGGGTTTCCGAATCCGTTGCTAAACAATACGTGCGTCGGAACGAAACATCATCCCGCTGATACGGTTTGGAAGTTTGGAGAGAGGGCTAACGGTTCGAGTGTTACGTATTCCTGTCATCTGACCACGATTTAAAGGGATCCATCCCAAAATAGCCCTCGAGTTGCTGCCTAGTTTGCATGTAAATTTCCCAATAAATAACGCGACTGCGTTCTGAAATTTTCAGACCTACTGGATTCAGTAGCGAATCCAGGATTCGGGGCGGGGGGCGGCGCGCCCGGCCGGAGGTCATAAAAATTGTGTATCGTAGTGACGAATGTCAAACCTCATGGCTTATGTAAACCAAAACACTTTAACTTTACAGGCTTTCCTCTCCTGACAAAAAGAATAATAAAGAACACTGCAATCGATAATTTAATAAAAAATACAATGAAATAGCTGACCAAAAAATGTTTTCGACCGCGCCAACGCTACAAGTGCAAGTGGAATGACTAGAAATGTAGGAAAATTTTCGATCCTGTTAAGTCAGAAAGCAATGTTGTCACGGTTTTATTACTATTCTTTTAAAATGAATAATAAGATCAAACAGTTGAAGTGATTTTAAACTAAACCCACCCTTTTGGTCCCGCCCCGGGGGGGGGGGGCTACAGCCCGATAGCCCCTCTCCTGGATTCGCCACTGACTGGATTTGATGTGAATGGAAACATAAATACATTTTCTTTTGCCTCCATATTTGTATTTATGTGATCACGTTAAACTGAAATTCAAGGGCCTTGAAAATGGAAGTTGAATGTGTATTGATTGGGATTTATAACAACAAAGGATATTATACCCTGAATGCAGAGTGGTTGCAATTACTAAGTATTTGGGAGCCTGAATGAAGATGGTCAAATAATTTTTGTTAACAAGGGCTTTCGACAAAATAAATATGTAAAATGGAAGTTCTTCCATATTTATACTCACATGAATTTTGCCGAAAACGTACAGTTGGAACGCCGTGTAAATCGAGGTCCATCGATAATTTTCGTTTTTTGCAGTTAGAATTATATATTTTTAAAGTTTTTAATCAAATCTTGCCATGAAAGAAACGCATTTGTCCTTTGTCAAAATTCGAAATATTGTATTTTATGTAAGTTAAATATGCAAGATACATTTGCATAATACATTTTGCTTGAAACTTGTGAAAAATTATTTATTATGCAGTTTAAAATAATTGAATAACCAGTGATAAAAGCCGATGGAGGGGTTCTACCTGTAATTGGTTTACTTATTTATTATTTTTTAAAATAAATTATTAAACTTTGTTATGGGAAAAAATAAAAACTTCCCACACCGGGAATTGAACCCGGGCCTCCTGGGTGAGAGCCAGGTATCCTAACCACTAGACCATGTGGGAGACACAGGGAGTTGTTAGCAATTTTCTCCTATAAAGTAAGTAACCCTGAATCGCTTTTCGCGATTTTGTGTGTACGGAGAATGGCTCCGCGATTTGATTTATTTACGTTAATGCATATAGTCACTTCAGAAAAATAATTGTGGACTTTTAAATTCTTTTGTAAGTATAGCGATAACTCTATTTGGATAAATATTTCATCTGGATTATTTGGATCGAATGCTATTCAATTTTAAATCCAAATGAGTTTTAAATACCATTCTTATAAATTTAACTTTCAAAAATTCATTTTTTTTTCGTGTGGTATCCCCCAAAAAATAATCGTAGAAAGATTTGGACACGTAGAGTAAAACGGATTATTATTGCCCTTTAAAAAAATATAAATCTTTTTCACAACTTAAAAGAATGTATTGATAGTTTTCAAATAGGAATTGGATAAAATATTACGCACTTTTCTTTTTCACAAATTGGCCAGAAATACGAAAATATATATAAAAAAATTCCTAAAATTATACATCTGAAAATTTCAAAAGGATTTTTCAATGTAATAAGATGCAATAAATGTTGAATTTTGAAGCAAATGACTTTCTTACAATCGGTGGCATTAAATGCAGAAGACAAACTAAATGGAGTACAAACAATCAAATCAAACTCATCCTTTTAGCCAGGGCTATTGGTGACAAATATCATGTGCCGGAGATTGTGAACCACTGAGTTCGTGTGCTCCGTTAAACAAAATCATCGCTGGTGTGTGAATGGAGTACAAAATATAGTTTGCATTTTGAGGTTAAAATATAATTTTTTGCCATTATTTTGGTCATTTAAGACATTTTTATTACAAAGAGTGTGTGAAAATAATTTGGGTTTGATTTTATCTAAAATATAATTTATTAATCTAAATTGTAACTTAACTAAATTATTGTACGATGTGATTAGACAAATTACAATAAGGTTAGATTGTGATATTTCAATATTAAGTTGAATTGCATTTTTTGATACATTTATATTTTTTCGAAAGTATTAATTTCTTTTTTATCCTTAGCCCTGATTTTCTTAGGATTAAAATAATTTTATATTTACAAACTACATTTGAAGAAATATATATTATTAATTTCTATTTCTCTAATTCGATGCCAGCTGAATCAGTTTCATTATGAATATTCTAAAGTTACAAATGTTAAAAAAAAAAAAGAAAAAAGAAACATCGACGGGAGGCTGTCTCTGCGAAACTTATTTACCTTACTCAACTGTGACTTTCTGTGACTAAAGTAGCTCTATGTTACTAAAGGAGCTCTATGTGAATGAAGTAATTCTTTGTGTCTCTGAGATTATGCGACCGGAGTAGCTCTTTGTAACTCTCAATTTATGTGACTGATTCGTGATTTTGGTTGGGTTTTTTTCTTCGCGGAAAAAAAAATCTTGTTTTCAATGTAATATATTTATTCATGTTATTAATATTGGATCTCATTTTGGCAGCTTCTAGAAATTTCTACGAAACAAAATTTGGAAAATCCAGTTAATATACCGATTAGAACCGACTGCAGCAACCGACTGAGACCGCCAGACAGTTAGGTATGAGAAAGCGCTCGAAGCTAGGTTGGTCACTGCGCACGCGCGCATCGGTCGCTGTGACGTCATCAAAATTCTTCTTGATTTTTACCAACTTTGCAACTCGACTGTGACTAAACAGTAGTTTCAAATTCTAAAATTCTTTTTGCTATCTTCAATGTCCACCTTTCTGTGTTAAATGAAACTAAAAGCAACTCTCTATGTTATTTGGTTTCGGAGCTATAAGCGTTTAACTTTACCACGAAAAGCGTCATAATTAATTTCCTTTCCCGTAAGTTTACGTAAAAAAAAATAAATAAATGCATTCTTAAATAAATTATTTTTGATTTTCTGTGACGCAGACGAGTCTTAATAAAATAGAAATTTATATAAGCGAGTCGTTGGTGGCAGCAGAAGGGATGAAATCTTCTTCAGCTAGATTTTATGATGCAGTGTAGAATCTAAACTGCATCATAAAATCTAGCTGTAGAATGTAAATCAGTACGAGTTATGAAATAGAAGAAAAGATAAGATAACAAGTACGAGGCTGGGTAGGTAGCGTTTATGAATATTAATTTGTAATATGACATCACACATACCGAGAAATAAATAAGATTTTCTTCAACTGCGTTAATCTAAAAATATTTTTTATTAAAATATATGTTTCGGAAGGAAATTAATGACAAAGTGCTGAATATTTGTTTTTGCAAGATATGTATAGATATGTATTTAAAGAGTCCAGCCTATTCATACTATTTATTATTTTTAACTATCTTTATAAGAGGCTAAATCTAAAATAACTTAATTACTTAAAAACATGATCAGTTTTTTTTAAACATTTTTTTTTATGAACGTAAATTCTTCGACATATAGTTAGCATTACTAGTCATTAATATAAAATGGAAAATTTTATTTCCATTTTTATTAAAATTATGCTTTCTCCAAACTTGCTTATAATTTTTTTAACAATATTCCGTTCAAAAGTAGAAATTTTATCGTTAAGGTTGCTATCATTATTTTGCTGATTAAATAAAGAAATATTTTTTTAACGTGATAATGCTTATAGGTTGGACACTAACCGTAAATCGTGTGATGCGACGTTCAGGATACAAAAATCGTTCAAAAATTTCTATAGGGCAGACCTTTGGACCTAGAGGTACCAAATTTGTTATGCAGTAACAGAGGTAGTAGTAATTACTAATAACGGATCTTCAAAATTTTTATTTAATTTCTAATTAAAAATTAATAGAAATTTTAACGTTTTCCCTTTCTAGCTTCGAAGCTTATTTTCTCTCAAAAACTATTTTTAACCACATTAAAATAAAAAAAATTAGCTTTTTATTAACACCAGATTTTTTCCACGCAATTTTTTTCTATAATTTGAAGAAATTTTAAGGTTATTTTTAAGCATACTTTACAATAATACTTTTTATTTGTTTAGTTACTGTTTTTATACGCACGCGCGTTGAGACGATATTAAATTCATTTTTTGTGTGCAAGTTACCTTTCTATAATTAAGAATAAATTTTTAGAAATAATATAAAGCTCAAAGAACGAATATAAACATTAGTGAAGAAAGAATTTTTTAAATTTTAACAAGACAAAAAATTTCTTTTTTAGTATGATAATGTTTCTACCTGGTACTTTTTCTGTAAACTGCGCTAATATAAAAATCGTTACGCACGGAATGCAATGTCTGATGCTATCAAGCCACCCGAAGACAAGATACACGAATGAAGCCTAAAAATAATCAAGCTATGACTAGAGTTTCGAATCTCATTTAAATTTTGTTATTTCTCCCACTATATTCCATAATACAATATTTTTGACACTTTAATTGCATTCCCATGTCCACAATATTATATTTCATCTATATTTCAATTAAAACTAGCCGCCATTGGCGACTAGCTGATCGCATGGCATATTAATTTAGTTAGAAGTTATGAAAACCCCCAATATCTTTCATGTACACATTACATACATTACATGTGAAATCTAAAATAAATATTGTACGTTTAAAATCATACACATAAAAGAGAAAAAAAAACTAATACATGTAAGCTATTAAAACACTTAGATGCTCTTTAGTTAGGAATTTCACTTTACACTGAAGCTATGAAATATTACAATTTTTTTTCAACACAATTTGATGAACAGTTAGTTCTCGACAATTTATATCAGTTATTCGCAATCTGTTTCTCGATAAATACCATGAACGTTTAAGAAATTATATACAGAGGAATAAAACGCATTGCAAAAAGTACACACCTCAGACAAATTACCGTAATTGTGTGCTCCTAAACATCAACTTGCAGTAAGTCATAGCGATTACCTATCTGGCGATGATTAAGCCTATTTTCGCTTTTGATTAAACTTTCTGTTTGATGTTTATTTCTATCAGTGGCGGTTCGTGCATAGGGACTGCGGTACTGCAGCACCCCCAACTTTTTCCATTGTGTAAATTTATTGTTTTTCGCATTTAATACTTACATCTATCAACAATCTAACGCAATTTTGCATTAAATGATTTCGAACTTCAAATAAGCCGTCATGAAAGTCTGAGGCAGAAAACTAAGTTCCTTATCTTAATCTTTCACTACCCGAAGATGATGCGCTATGGAGAAAGTAACTTAAAGTGAAGGAGAACTGAGGATCGTTCCAGCACCGAATTCCTCCTGCGCGCATGCGTACAGAGCGCAGGCTTTCCCCCACTA
The DNA here is from genome assembly GCA_013235015.1 of Araneus ventricosus. Taxonomy (NCBI): domain Eukaryota; kingdom Metazoa; phylum Arthropoda; class Arachnida; order Araneae; family Araneidae; genus Araneus; species Araneus ventricosus. The sequence goes on from BGPR01013222.1 coordinate 12,394, forward strand.
AGTTTTTAAGCTGAAGAGGAACTGTCGAGTTCGACAGCACCAGATGAGCTAGTAACAGAGCTTCAAACATTTTACCATAGCGGAACATTTTTTCGCTAGCTAAAACTTTGAAAATAAGTACGAAAATGAAGGAAAATTAATGATAAACAAAAATTTAATTGAAAAAGTTTTTTTATGGTAATTAAATTTGAATGAAACCTTGCAATCGAAAGGATTTTTTCGATAATTTTTAGTTATAAATGGTGATGAAATACATATGAGAAATTTTCCGCGATACAAGTGTTTTCAAAATTTCAGTTTAACAAATTTCGAGTTAATTTTTTTTTATTAATTTGTTAAAATACTTATCTATTAGAAGAGAAAAAAATGTTATAAGTTTATTCCTTAAATATAAAACTATTCAAAGTTAATGAAAAAAAGACATAAAATGTAAGAGGTACAAATATGCATCATGAGCAGTGAAGGATTAAAAGTTACAGCACCCCCATAATTACATAGCACTAGCCACCACTGATTTCTATCATCTTGGTTTCTTCTACATTTTCTTTCCTCTGACTGAATGGAGGTTTCGGTGACACGGTGAGCCTTCTTCAGAGCATTTCTAATATTTTGCAGCTCCATTAATTAGCTAAGCGAAGCGTTGAATTAAGTGCAGCTGTAAAAACGTTCATTGATTGATTGATCGGTGGGTGTTCTGGGATTTTTAGCTACAAAGGCTATCATCCCCGTTTTCACAAAAAGTTCTAATTAATCGTTCAATGAAGCAGTTTGAAACGTTCATACGGCAGTATTGTTTACATTTGACTGTTGCCATTCGACAGTAAGTAATAAGAAGGATTTCTGTGCCACGTACGTTAGTATTATATATATATAGATTACTATGTGTTTTGATTTTGCTTATATGTATCAAGATGGATGAAATTTGACATATGGTTTTATCACCAGAATTGTAGATATGCATTGAATATTGGACCAAATCATTTAATTGTTGTCTGTGTCGATCGAACTGCTGTCGGTTTGTCTGTGTTTGCAAACACAATAACTTATAAAGCAATAAGTTAGAGGAATGAATTTCAATCTTAATAGTAAAATTGTGGATCCGTGTAAAATTATAGAGGGAGTAGGGGAACGGAAAGAAGCCCAAAACGTGTACTCAATTCTCATCGCTAAGCCATGAAGCTAAACAGAACACGCGTCATATTGTGGAATTACGAAAAAATCGAGGGGTATAACATTCCGCTGGTTTCTTCATTTGTTCAGTTGGTGAATTAAACTTAAACTTTGGCAAATCTTATGAGATTACAGATCTATGTTGTAAAGTTTCTTTTTCTGTCGCCTTTTGTAATCCCGGTAATGACTTTAACATCAGATGAGCCATTTATTTAAAGAGAGAAAAATATGTGCCTCTAAGCAAAACAAATGAAGCAAACAAGTGACTGGCGAAAACTTATGAGCCCATTCAGAGATAAATGGTTGTGTAACAACCCCAGAAACCTTACAACTAATTTTACTCACCCATTTTTTCAGTCAACCACCGACGGGATCATTTGATTGCGTTCCAACTGTGTCATCCCTAATCGTACCATAATTTCCCGACATTAGTCTTTCGTACGCAAGCACTGATAACAACCTGGAGAAAGTGTCAGCAAAATTCCAGAGAATGTTTTTCACTTCTTCACGGGGGCTACGTAACAGTCGTAAAAATGTAATTGCAGTGACAGAAGAATAAGAAAGAGTTCTCCTTTCAGCAAACCACTTGCTAAAATTAAAAATCTTGCACGTGCGAAGCGTGGAATGTGTTTTCATCTTGCAAGCCTGGCAGTGTTCCCCTGTCTTAGTATGAGGGTATCTAAACAAACTAGTTAGCAGAAACCGTCATCGAACCTTAAATATAGAAGCAAAATACGGGTTTTGGAGTGAAATTCAGGTTACAGAAAATTTAAAATGGTTTGAAAGACTAAAATAAGTAGATTTGGTACTATGAAAGAAGAAAGCTTTCCAGTCATGACGAATTTATGTGTTTTCACTACGGTGAAACAAGATGTTGATTTGGGTTGAGATCCATGTTTCCCTTACTTGTTGACATATTTAGCCCATGGCAGAAGGGGTTAACCACTTATCTGATTTGCCCGTACGCCGTACGTGCATCGAATTATCTCAACTTTAAACTTTTAAATTAAAACAAAGTCATTCACAGACGTTATAATTCTATAAAAAAATTACGTGGAGTCCATAAACATTTCAATTGTTCTTTAGGTTATTAGTTGAATTAAAATGACAAAACATTCTCAAAACAGAAAGTGTCATCTAATCAGTTAGTTGAGGAAAAAACAGTTAAGAAATTATTCTTTAAATGTGTTAATTACTGCAGTAATTAGTGGGTGTAAAGGTACTTTTCTCACAATTTCTTTTTTTTATTTTCTCATAAATAAAATATCGAAAGAGAAAGTACTGTCATCATAAAAATAATTCGACCTCCAGATTTTTATGACGTCACATTTTAGGCCATCTACAGTATGAAAAACCATTTTCGGAATTAAATCTGTCTGTGAACAAAAACTTAAAACGCACAGAGCTGTATGAAATTTGGCATATGGCTATATCACCAAAACTGAATGTTTGTATCAAATTTCCGACAAAGTTAGTCAACAAGTTTATTGACTTTCGGTGCATCTATTCGTTTATGTGAACGCGATTCTCCAAAGACTCAACAAGCAAAATGCCTGAATTTTATCGAGTGATTTTTAATCCAGTAGACTCCGCTCAATGTGATCACTTCGGGACTTAAAAATTTTGATAACATTAACCGATTGATAATAATAACCGAATTGGGTAAAATCAATTATATTTTTATCACATCAAGGGAAAAGAAACAAAAAGGAAAAAGAAAAACACTCACCTCAGGACTATCTATAATTTATTTAAAAATTAAAAATTAAAAAATTCATTAATTGTTTCTTGACGACGATTATACCTTAATAGTTCATTTATATATTGTTCGTACTCGCATTGTTTTCGAAAATTTGTTGAACAGCGCTGCATGCCGCGTTTCAAATTATTAAGGGATTGCCTCATTCCGGCGTTCGTTGGAGGGTTTTCTTCAACACATTCGTCCCCGTCGGAATCATAAAAAAAATGAATCCCGATTCCACTGAAGATCCGCCGTGTTTAGGGTCTTTTGCACGTTAAATCATATGTAGTGGCCAAACGTCCTCCCGTTGGTGTGGCGTGGAAGTTCGGAAAGGGGGTGCCAGCCCAGTTGTCGTCCTCGTCATCTGACCTCGGTTCAAAATTACGAGGGCCGTCCTAAAATACCCCTCGTGTTGCTTCAAAACGGGACGTTAATATAACTAAAACTTTATTGCTTGGTCTTGCTCACAAACAGATTGGTAAATTTCCAAGTCTGTTAGTGTGAGAGAAACTGGAATGTTCTCGTCAATGAACATCCATTCTTCATACCTTCCTTTATTCCTTACATCCATCCTTTTGCATACCTTCAGGAGGTTCAATGAAAATTACCGACGGTCACGCTCCTGCCCGCTAAATGGACGACCTTCAAAAAGAGTTCATGAGAGATAATCCCCAAAATTCTTGGGATTCCTTACCAGTGGAGCGAGAAATTCTACGAACGTCAATTGTTAACGCTGTTTGAAAATGAGGGATCGTACAATTCTCTATTTCAAAACTGATAACATTAAACGATGTAGTGATCACACTGAACGAATAATTTTGTGTACATTTGTATACGTTGGTTCGGGACCAGAGGTTTCTGATATATTGAAATAGCATTAATGATAACATTAACCGCGATCACATTAAGCGGAGTCTACTGTGCTAAAGTTGACGATAAGTGTCGGTTTTTGTATTCAGTATTCAAAAGGGTATTCCGCCCTGCCTAAGCATCCGGAGAGAACAACTGGCCATCCATCTATAAACTGTCCACATCATCACTGGCGCAGCTAGGGTAAGTGGCCCTGGGTCATAATATGATTTTTTTTCGCCCCCATCTCATCACCAGTGACTTAGTTTGTGTAAATGGCGCCAGGGGCATGGTATTGTTTTTCGTCATAATTGACTTTAAAAAGTGACATAAACACATTAACGTTTTGGCACCATGGCCAGTGGCGTAGCGAGAGTAAGTGGCGCCCGAAAAATATGATTTTTTTTATTCCAGTCGTCATCAGTGGCGTAACAAGCGTAAGTGGTGCCAGGGTGTGATATTATTTTAAAACCCCCTCATCATATTTTGCTTTAAAAATAGCATAAACGCAGTAATGTTCTGATTGCATGGGGCCCCCCTAAAACTGGCCCCGGGCATTTATGCCTCCCTTGCCCCTCCGATCGCTACGCCACTGCACATAATTCAAAGAAAAATCACTTGACCCTTTGCGGCGCAGTGTGCCAGCGGATGTCACAACTAATTTAACTCTCTTCTCAACTGTTAAATTCAACTATAAATGGAAAATAATAGGTTTAGGATAAGGCTAATAGTAATCCTTTTAGAATGGATATATAGCAGCCTTATGAAATTTCGTTTCGGAATAGGAATTATTAGAGATTCCTATTCCGAAGGAAGTTAAGGAAGTTTGGGAAAATTCCTTAACTCAGAGATAAGAAATTTTTTCAGTTCTAGACGTTTACAATTTTAGCAAATAAGCTCGAAAATTGTCCTCCAATATTCTTGAAGTTTTAATTTATGATTTTCTGCAAGATTCAAAAATATTTTTTGAGTGTATCAAGATGGCTGTATCTAAGGGGGTTCTCATATGAGGGGGTTCCAGTTTTCGCCTTTGGATGAACTATCAAGTCCAGCAACCCAAGTGAAAGCAAGTTTTGGGGAAAATACGCCTTCCCAGTGGCGAATCCGGGTGGGGGGGCTATCGGGCTACAGCCCCCCCCCCAGAGCCAAGCCAGCATTCTTGATTTTATTTAACATCATTACAACCTGTTTTTTCTTAATTTATCTCTTTAAAAAAATAAAATCGTTTCAGCATTACTTTCTGGCTTGACTGGCTCGAAAATTTTCCTACTTTTGTAGTCATTCCACTTGTACTTGTAGCTTTGGCATGGTCGAAGACATTTAATGGCTAGTTATTTCATTGTAATTTTTATTAAATTATCGAAAGTATTGTATTGTTTTTTATGATTCTTATTGTCAGGTGAGTAAAGTCTGTAAAGTTAAAGAGTTTTGGTTTACTTTAGCCTTCAGATTTTACCTTCATCACGACAATACAAAATTTTTATGACCTCAGCCCCCCCAGACCCGAATCCTAGATTCGCTACTGCTCCTTCCTAATCGCATCAAAATTTGGACATCCATATAGCAGGTGGCTAACTGTTTCCTGGTTCAAACCACAGTCACAATCGGGGGACTTCCCCAAAAATATTTTTGGTAGATTGGAAAGTATCCATGCGCAGTTAAGATTTGGTTGATGCAAAAGTCACCGTAACATCTTCTATAATTCACCACAGGCGTCATTCCAAAAAGGAACCTCGCTTTTTGTGACATATCCCATCTTTGTTGCTATCTTTCATTTGCAAAAAAATATCAATTAATGTTTTATCCAAAACTTGGGAATTTTTGAATTAAAATCAATATCATCTTTCATAGTGGTACTTTTAGCAATTGAATCAGCCAGCTCATTCCCCTCAATGCCAATATGCGCAATATGCAGTGAAACCATACAATGAACATTTTTTTACTACGCATGGGCGAAACGTGGCGCCAGCATAACTTAAGAGCCAGTCATATAGGCCAACTTATATAAAAATTCCAGTTCATTACCGTTAGCATTCACAAAAATATCAGCATTGCAAGAGCTAAATTGCTTTTGATCTGTAAGAGAAACAAAATGTTGCGGGTTCTAGCACAAATTGATAATTTTTAAAATTGAATCTTTGAAAGTAATATTGGATTTTATGAAAGTTGAATAGTTTGAATTTTCTCGTATACTTATAAATGAAATACATAATTTAAATTGCATTTCGATGATAACTTATTCGAAGGAAAATTAGCCCGTTACCGTTCATTCGTTTCACTGTGAACCACAGATTTCTTGAAAATAAAAAAATCTAATTTTTTTCCTTTACATATTTATGATCAGTTACATGTCTAGTACTCATTTTTGAAATAAATTTAGTAATTTTTAAAACGAAACACGTAGTGAACTTGAAAGGGTTAACCCAGTTCAAGGAAATATTTTCTTTATTAACAAGAAGCAATTTAATCCTATCGATAAGAGGATGAGTGGATTTTTTAATGAAAATATGTCTGCAGGAAGGCTGTTGCGGCCTTATTGTACTACACATTGGTACACTCTCTTTAAATTTTACTTCTACAAGCCCAAACAATCTCTTTCTGTGATTTAATTAATTGAATTTGTTTCAGTTTCTGGTTTATATACTATTTTACCATTAGAAACATATTTGTTTATATTGTGCGGCCATACATATTGAGAAAAGAAATGAAAAGAGGATGAAGGTAATTTTTGAAATTAGAAATACATTGTTTGCACGTGGTAAACAATAATATCTCGGCATTTATTTCATTTTTTCTGCCTCGCATGTGAAACAGATAAAGAAAATATTGTGATCGCCAAAACTTTTGATCTCAAGATTTTGATGACTTTCGACGTTTGAGTCCCGAAGAATTTCTTTGTCTGTGTGCTCATATATACGTAGACAAAATGACTTAAACATGTAAGAAGCTAAATGGATGGAATTTGTCATGTACTATGAACACCAAGT
>BGPR01013222.1:19150-42389 GCA_013235015.1 Araneus ventricosus
GATGACTTTCGAAGTTTGAGTCTGAAAATGAGTGGAATTGAGTGGAATTTCTTTGTCTGTCTGCCCATAGATACGTAGGCAAGATGATTGAAATATATAAGAAGCTAAATGGATGGAATTTGGCATGTAGTATTAACTCCAAGTCTGTACCAAATTTTGTACTAAATCTGACAATGGAAAGATGTACTTTTCCAAACTATATATTCGATTTTTTACACTATTTTATGAAACAAAACAAATTAAAACACATGAGTTGCCCCTATTGCCTTAAGAAAAAATTATATACATTTTTAATTATTTTATTTATTCGAATCCGCGTTTCCATTCACATAAAAGGAAAATATAATGTATTTTTTGAGTTATTGCGCTCCTTCAGATGCGAATTGCTACTCAATCTAGTGAAAATATTAAATGCATTTACTTGCTTGCAAGTTATCTTGTTTATAGTTAAAATTAAGTTCTTTAAAGATTGTGGGTATCAGAGGGAAGTAAATTCGGAAGCATCATTCATGAAATAGATGATGATTCCGAAGTTATTAATGGAAAACATCAAAATAATGAGATCGAAAAACGCAGTGTCAAACCGTCGGGAAGAAAGGTAAATATTCAGATGCTTTTAAAATATTTTGAATGATGATAACCAAAAACGTTTGATTGCATATCATATAGGCAGGATTATTTTGAACGCATGTTCTAAATAAGATTCGTGTGCGGAACTTTCGAGTTTAGATTAGCGTTATTAACGTCTCGTTTTGAAACAACCCGAGGGCTATTTTGGGCGAACCTCTTAATTTTGAACCGTGGTCAGATGACGAGAATAACATCTGAGCTCCCACTCATCTCTCCAGATTTCCACACCACACCAACGGGTTCCCCTGAGTATGATTTAACTTGGAACAGGCCCAATACATGACGGATCTTCAGTGGAATCGGTTTTCGAACCAAGAACCCTCCAGCTCCAAAGCCAAAATCTTTCCATTATGACCCGCGGAAGTGTCGACGAAATCGAGAAAAAAAGATTCCCCTTTTTTTAATATGTTTTGTTTACATTTTTCTATGGTATGAGCCCTTGAAGGTGTTGTCGCGCACTGTTATGAAAAAAAAAAATCTGAAACTCTCATAAAATAATTTCTGCGATCTTTGTCCGTCAGCGGACAAACTCTATTTCAAAGTCAAAGATAAAGTAGAAGAGGGAAAAAAACTTATTGTTTAGGTGAAAAATCAACCGTTCTAATCTTTCAGATTATTTTTTGACGGAAAAATGATGTCGAACTTTGAAATTTGCTTTATGTTTGAAAAAAAAAAATCCCTCGGGTTATATTAATTCGATTTATTTTGGCCTAATTTCCATCTTGCTGTCTTTTTTCAAATCAATTTTTCTAAGTGATAGTGATATGAAATTTTATCTAATTTTAAAGCGTCAAGGACTACTTGCATATATATGACAAATTCAGCTTTGTCAGCATTTTTAAAGTCAAATGTGAGGAACCAGAAGGACACAGAAAGATAATATTATAGGTTATAGATTTTATTGAGCATCAAAAATCGGTTTAAAATAGACATCGCAGTAGTGATTTTATCGTTTTCCAAAGACTGATTATATAACATGGGGGAATTCAAAGTTCTTTTAACGTAGGACTACGTTCCTCTCATTGGGTCTCAGGAAGGAAATTGATTCACACGGCAAAACGTGGTATGGGAGATCCTCTATACCTCGGTAATTACATATGTCAAAAACATAACTAATATCTTATTTTAGAGATAAAGGGTAACAACAGAAGTTACAAAATAAACTTACTTAAACTTAAAAACGTAGGAGAAACTTCGAGAAACAAAAGAGTCACGCGAGTAAAGTAATCCTACGCCTTTAACATCAGCGGTTGTTTGAAAAGTCAGCCTCCCGTCATTTTTCTAGTCTTTATATGATTAGAATATGAATCTAGAAAATACGGGTTATGCCATTTTATATTCTGTCAATAGCTACTGGAAAACAATAAATATCCACTGATATATTCTTTTTAAATTCTGTTTTACGTTTTTTTTTCTATTTTGATGTCTTTTGGTTCTCTTTGCAGTGTCAGTTCCATGAAGAATGGGAAACACAAATTATTTATTGCATTTTGCTATTCATTGCATAGCACAATTATTTATTGCATTTTGCTAATTATTTATTGCATTATTGCATTATTGCATTTTTGCATTATTGCATTTTAATTATTTATTGCATTTTGCTATTCATTGCATAGCACAATTTGGCGTAATAAGTACTAAGGGAATGCATGATAATGAAAAATAATTAAATCATTTTTATAAAGCTAATATTTAAATGACACAAAAAGTCGTTAATAAATTAAATAACAAACATAATTGCTTCGAAATACAATTTGGTATGTGACTTACTGGAATAAGTTTACAATACGCGATTTTTATTTCATTTTCTTACAAGTTTTATAGCAAATTAGTCGATAATACCATCATAATTTAGTTAATTCGGATTCGATATAAAAATGGCTAAGGAGGGAAATGACCAAGAGGTTCTTGACTAATGGCTAGATCTCAAGCAATTTTTTTTAAATTCTTATTTTCAATCTTGAGAACGTTCTTTCTACAGATGTGGCGGTAAGGTCAATAATATTTTTAGAACAGTAACGAAATTTTGTCATAATTTAAATAAATTATTTTTAAATAATTATTGTAGTATTGTGTCCTGGAAAGCGAAACTCGAAGACAAAATTTGATTTCATTAAATAAATCATTAGGACCAATTTCCATTTTGCAAAATCAGTCAAATGCGAGGGGCCTTGTGCATTAACATTGCTTGAGGCCCCCTCGGGCGGCCCTTCCGTCTACCTGTGACCAGCCTGTGAAAATCCGTGCGCTGAACTCTGTTGGCGCCAGCGCCCTGCCTACATCGGCGCATGCTTATTTTCTATCCGAGAACCTCGGACTCTCTGTATACCACCCAGGCAAACCTTTCATTACTAAGAAGGAGGGAGGCATGAATTCTCTCGCAAAAAAATACGTCGACGTGAACTGGTCGATATACGAGGTCTGTCAGAAAAGAAACCGAACTTTTTAATTAGAATGTTAACGCATGAACCTATCACCGCCGTTGGAATAACACTGTGAAGAGTTAACCTTAATCTTGCACCTGTATAGTTCAGCATCGAATTCCGAGACTACCACCTTTTGGACGATTTTACACCGGAAAGGGGTGTCAGGCAATGAGTCATATGAGCGCATTTCCGGAGTTCTTTGTTAGATAACTCTCAGTAAAATGTAAACATCACCCTTCCATTCTTCACTTTCCCCCTATTTTGATGAAAATATCTCCGCCCGGCGCATGCGCAAAACAGCGGAGGGTTTCTGAATCCGTTGCTATACAATACTTTATTCAAGAATTCTATGTCATTTTGTCACTGTTTTATGAGTGATAGAATGAGAAAACGCTTTGTGTGTGTTGAGCGATTGTTTACATTTTGAAAAAGGAAGAGCAACGAGTTTGTGTGATAGCTTCCGTAAAATGGCAAACAAACCTTTACTGACACATTTTAGATTGTTTTAGCTGGTCCCAATGCTATGACTCTTACCGAGTTTCAGAACATCTCCCAAAAAAGATCCGACAACTGGACGCCATTCGATATTAACGGGCAACAAAAGCTTGCTTTGATTTATTCAAATTATTGTTTAAATATTAAGGCATCAGCAAAAGATCATTTCACATAATTTTTGTCTGATAATCTGCAGATGCATCGCATAGCGGCAAAATTTGTACATTGTCTCTTGACTGATGTGCAAAACATGAATTGTGACGCTGCTAGTCAGAAGTTGCTGGACCGCTCAAATGCGGATCAAAACTTTCTAAAACAAGTCGTAACTCTTCAGATTTGGCGCTGTAGACTTTCTTTTGTTCCCAAAGTTGAAATCCACCTAAACAAATCGACAATTCGAAACAATAGAAGAGAGCGAAGAAAAGAAGGACTTGCAATCTAAAAAATGGTTTCCAGGATCCATTAACAATAAAGACAGATTGAAAGCGGTGTATAAATAAAGGAGGAGAGTACTTTTAAGGTGACAATTCTCATTAAAAGTTACTCTTAGAAGTTACTGAAGTATTTAAAATGTTCCGTTTGTTTTTGGACAGATATGTATTCTTGTTTAGCTTGCATAGGTCATTGGCATAAGCGATTGCTATAAGGTCAGTGGCAGATTTTGACAATGTGAGGCCCGAGCCGCAAAACTATTTTGAGGCCTCCTCCAAAAAAACTCTATTGGTGATACAAATGTGTAACGTAAGATAACTTACTTATGCTTTTGATTCTATGTCTGTGTTTATCTTTGTTATTCAGTTTGAAGCTAATTCTTGTATTGTTGTTTATCCGATTTCTAACATTTATTTCCCCCATTTTTACAAAAAAATATACTTTACTCTTGGAAAAGTATACATGCTATGTCATTTTTCATAACGTTATATGTAGGGTTGTCATAATTTCCAGGCATTTATACAGGACGTTTAAGTGCTAAATAAATAAAACGTGAAAAAAGTGGGTAGGTAATTGTCTATTTTACTCTGATAAAAAAAAAAGTAATAAAGCTCAAGCAATCTAATAAAATGAACACGTAGAATAATAAAAAAGATGCAAGGCAATCCCAGTCTTATTTTAAAGTTGATTTTACTTCCTTAATTATTCCATTTTCTTATTTCACATAATTATAAAATTGGGCGCAAATCATTTTAAAATTCTAATGACAAATCAAAATTGCTTCAGTTGTCTCCGCTTACTAGTTTCTTTCTCCCGATCATTGAGTTGACATTAAGGAAAATATTCTCTCCACATTTGCATTGTGGGCTGGAATGGCAAATACGTATTCACATAGCTTTACTAGACATGGCTTCTCATCAATATATTTCGTATCTGCAAAAAACTTCAACCATTTCTCTTGCATACTCAATTTCATAACTGCTTCGCTTCGTTTTGGGTTGGTATTATTTTTCTCTAAATAATCTTTTAGATATACAAACTAGTTGAATAGAATCTCAGTGTTGCCAAATATCGATGTTTCTTACCTATAAATATGCGATAGTGCGTTCTATATCTTCCCGGCAGAATTTAGGGAGAAAACGGGAAAAATAGTAATATGTGACTGAGTAGTGAAATATGGTGACAGTCCCGTATATATGGGACGTATGGCAACCTAAATACATGTATATATAAAATAGATAAAGAAATTAAAATATCTTTGCATCCCTTTTTCTTTTTTCATTTTACTCCAAACAGAGATGTTTTTCGTTTGATAATTTAGCATTTAATTAGCAGTGATTTGTTTCGGTTTTTGCGTCTATCTAGATGGGTTGGACATAAGTGTCCAAACATTCAAATTTTATATTAAATAGGAACAACATTTCAAAATTGTTTTTAATAAATAATATATTTATAAAAAAATTTCTTCTCTTCGCTAATCGTTGCTTACAAACGGTTCTGAAATTATTTGGGCACTTCTGAAAATGTTGGTAATTTTTTAATCTCCCTTCGCGGAACATAAATTTCGACTAAATATTTTACAAACAAAATTTTACCAACTAATACTAAATAAGATGTATAGTGAAGCCGTCCTCTATGGCGGCTAACCTCTATTTCAGAGAAAATTGGCTGCTTAGAGGGGTGGTCGCTCTAAAGGGATTTCATGTTTGGAACTGCAAAATGCATATTCAAACAGTTAATTTTAATAGTTAATTTGACAGATTACTTTAATTTGATATTTAACTAAACATGGCTGCACTAAGATTTGTTTAATAAATTTAATATAAAATAGCTAAAAAAGATATATAAGAGTTCACTTTATCCTTTTTGATATTGAAAAAAATATCTCATTAACTTTAAATTTGTTTTGGTTTTTTTTTGTCTGAGTATTTGCTTTTAACTGTCGATGGAGATTTAAATTTACTGTTCAAAATGGCTGCATTCATATCTTATGCTTTAAACATAGGTATTAACTTCGCAACTCACAATATTTAATAATTTTTATTCGTTTATGTGTTAAGAATTTAGTGACTATTATCTCTGTAACCAGGGAGTTCTCTAAATGAGCCCATTCTAGTAGTGTTTAAATATTTCATGCCATGTGATTTTATGACAAAGTAATGTTGCACAATTATATGGTAACCTAGATTAAATAAACTCGTTTTTAAATCTAGAGTCGTTCTTCATTCGTGTCAAGTGTCGATTTCTTCCTACTGTTTCAGATAGGCTGGTTTAATGTTATCTAGAGGATATTGGCACTGCTGGGATGTTTATTTCTTTATGAATCCTACCTTTTGCATGATTATGTGATGGGATATAAAAAAATTGACCAACGTACTGACCAATAAATCTAGTATAACCTTTTGAGTAGAATGATAAAACCTTGATATATATCTTGTGATTGAGAATTTTACTTACATTAGCATGTTTGTAGTCAACATTACAGTTTATAGTCAACATAAGATACTTTTATCATCCTTAACATTAAAAATTCCATACAGGTAATTTTTTCCATTTTATTATTATTTTTCCTTTTTAACGTAAAATTTACATTGATATTAATATAATCACTCATTGAATCAAAACCAGAATGCAGCATGGCAACATGAGTAAATTATGAATCACAATATTCACTGGCGATGTTTATAAAACATAAGCGGTGTTTAAAATGATTATTATTATATTAGTGTCATAGTTTTAAATCAGAAATAGTAAATCAGTCAACGATCCTGTTTGAATTTTAGAATACTTTATTCTGAATCCTGATAGAAATTGTTTTTTTTTATAATTTGGTCAAAACTTTCTTTTAAATTTTTATAAACTATGCATTATATATATAAATTTTGTATGTTTAATTTTGACATTCGTAAATACTTTTCGTTATACATTTTTTTTCCAAAATAATAATATAGGGGAGAGTGGAGTAAAACCGGGTACCATGATTTTGGCGTAATAATTCTAGTGGACAAATTCTGGATTATACTCTACTGGTGAAGAAAAAAAGAATGTTCATAGTTGCCATATGTTTGCTGTTGAATTCACTTCTTCTGTGAAGGTTTATTTGTTTTACGACGTCAATTCTCTAATGTTCGTTTCTTTTTAAACTATCCTTACTTATTAATCATTACAATTATTTAAACTATATTTAGTACGGCTTATTATATGTTTACTACGGATTTATATCCTATCAAACAATAAAGATTTAGAAAAATAATTGCGTGGTTCTGTTCCGTTTTTTATAACCTCTGCACTCGAGGTAAAACCGGGTACTTCTAGTGGGGTGAAACCGGGTACTAGGGGAAACTACGGATACCCGACCCGAGGATTTTCTTCGATTTTGAGATAGATGATAGTTTGTAAGGGCTATTCCTATTTGACCTTTGAGTCAAATGATCTGAAGGAAAGCATTTCCAATTTACTCCGATTTCCAATATTTTTTTTGTGTCATAATTTCAAATAATACAATAATTATTTTAGTCAAAATTTTAAAAGGAATTGAAATTTATTTATTCCATTTTTTCCTCGCTTGCAAATAAACGATTTTTATTCATTTGTTCTAATATAAAGCTTAAAATGCATGTAAAATTAAAAATCTTTTACTCGAAGTCTTTGCAATCGTTTGGTTTTATTTAACTCATCGTCATTTCGACTGAGTTCGTCTCCTAGTTAGCTTGAATTTTAAAGAAGAAAGAATTATGTAGATTACATTTCTCTTCTTATGCTTTTGGATTTGGATAATTTAATAGTAGGAGAACCCAGTAAGTCTATTACATTCTTCCACTTTCTTGTTTTGTATAATACAATATTTGTTAGATTATTACATTTCATTTTGTAGCTATTCTGTTCTATTGTAGTTTCAATGCGCTAGTGACATCACTAGGTTCCTTGTTTCATTCCTACAGCTTTTATCACTAATTTAGATACGAATTTTGGAAATATTTTTTAATTGATTGTCTTTATCATTAAATTGTCAACTACGGTAACTATTGTTAAATCTGTAAAAAAAGTCTTTATTTTTAACTTGGCAACTATTGTAATTATTATTAGATTTTTTAAAAATCGTCTTTTTCTTAAATTGTCAACTATTATAACTACTATTAAATATTAAAAAAATGTTTTATTCTTAAATTGTCACATAAAATTGAAATTTATGCTACTTTTGCACTGAAAATCTAGTTTCCCCTAATTTCCTATAGAATTAACATGTCTACCCGGTTTTACCCTAATAGGGGGGTAAAACTGGGTGGTTTGACTTTTTCCACAAAAAAATCATTAGTAAAAAAGTAGTAAAACTATGACTTTTCCTGAAAGATATGTTGTACTCTGATAAATAATGAATATTTTAGTAAAATTTGACAAGCTCTATGTCGAATAAGGAGGTGAAACCGGATACCTAAAGTTCGAAGGCCTGTTAGACAACAGGCCTACGAACTTTAGGTACCCGGTTTTACTTCACTTTCCCCTATAATTAAATAATAATAACAAAAATAATTATACAATTAATAAATAATAATACAATATTTTTTTACAAAATAATTATAATTGTATAAATTTTTGTTTCAGTTTGAATCACAATTCTCAAATACTTTTTTTTTGGCAAAATAACCAGTTTAGGTATATTTATAAATTTTATATGTTTAATTTTGAATCAACATTCACAAATACAATTCTTTCAAAATATTCAGTTTTTGGGTATTTATAAATTTTATGTTTAATTTTGAATCAACATTCACAAAACTTTTTTTTTTGGCAAAATATCAAATTTTTAGGAATTCATAAATTTTATATGTTTCATTGTAAATCACCATTCGAAAAATATTTTTTTCGCAAAATACCCAGTTTTTGAGTATTTACCCAGGCCTTGGGTAAATACCCGGGTATATACCCAAAAAACATTTACCTACCCACTGGGTATTTACCCACCCCACATCACTACTCGGTTCTTAAAATTAAATGAAAGCTCTAAATTAAATTACCTTGATAATAATGCAAGAAAAAAAAGTATTACGATGCGTCTTGCCCAAAAAGTTGTGGGGCCCCTAAGCAGTTAGTTACCTACTTTTTCCTGCTCAGTTCTACACCTGTGAAATCAATTTACACACCATCGCGTCTTAGGTACAATGGACTTATCATCAAAGGAATGTCGTCTTCTGCATATCTCGTTTTCTATAGAGCACATTCCTGTGTGACTAGCTGGTTAAATTATCAATAATGATACACATTATTCACACTAGGACTTAATTCCCCCAGAGTTTCGTTTGGCTGTTTTCATTCAATCATTATTTTTTTAAAGCAAAAAGGGAGAAACTTTTCAGTGAGGAGAGGATTATACTATGAACAAGACTGCAATGTCGTAAATTCGCCGTCGGTTTACCGCTATGATGTTTCTTGCATAGATTTTGAGGCCTCCTAGAGTCTCGAGCCACGAGGCGGCCACTTCTAACGCCTGTGCGGAAATCCGCCACTGTATAAGGTAAGACCTGCAAAGCTACTGCAATGCCACTGGGCTTGTGCATTCGAAGACCAGAAATACTACAGCTACTAAGCATTCGCAAACGAACTTTAGATGTCAAAGGCTTTAGATTTTGTCCCGCTGAAAGAAGTATAGTGCTCTCCTTTGTAAATTTGCAAATAGTTTTTATTAAGAACTTTCGTTCAGAAGAATGAACTTTTACCCGAAATGATGAAAGTTCCGGAAACTTCAAAAAGTATTTCGTTATAATATATTCGTAATTTTGAAAAGGTTCTAAAATACTGCTAGTACCTCTGAGCGGCCATCCGCCGCATCAACCGACACTTTTATTTGGCACTGAATTTTTGGATCACAGACATAACGTTAAAATAATATCTATTAAAGGCCACTCAAAACATCTCCGAGCGGCCGGATTGGTCGCCCATTGAGCTTCAATGAAATCTATTCCTTTCGGTTCTCTGACCGTGGATCTTTTATAAAGAGGAAAGAAAAACAAAACAAAAAATAATAATAATAAAATAATAACAATACATTCAAAAGAAACAACTCCGGAAATCAGATCTAAATTAATCTTTTTTTTTTTTTTTTTACTTTCTCATATACGAAGTATACAAAGAGAAAGTATTGTAATCGTCAAATAATTCGAACTCGAGATTTTGACGAATCCCCAGATTTTAGACCTCCCCGAGTCCGAGAAACACAATTTTGGAATTATGTCTGTCTGTGAACACGATAACTCAAAAACTATTAAAGGTACAGGGATGAAATTTGGTATGTGGTCTTGACACAGAATTTCTAGGTTTCTATCAAATATTGGACAAAATCTGTCTACGGGAAGTCTGTCTGTCGGCGTTCATGTGAGCACTATAACTCAAAAACGTGAATATCTAGACGGATACAATTTGGTACACAGTTTTATCATCATGAATGTAGGTCCGTATAAAAGTTTGGGCCAAATCCGTCAAAAGGTTGACTGTCTGTCGGACTGTATAATCGCATACTTGTAAAAATTATATCTCTTAAACCCTTTGGCTTAGATAAATAAAAATTGGTATGACGGTTGCTACTATTAATTATAGATCTGAGCCCAAATTGCGTTCCAATCGGTTAAAAAAAAGGCGTTCAAATTGTATATTCAATTTTAGGTAGATTCCTTATAGGAACTCTACCTATTGCAATGGTTCTCATGACACGACTTTCGGAAAATTTTTGCAGATCTTCACCGATCATTAGGTAGATTCCTTATAGGAACTCTACCTATTGCAATGGTTCTCATGACACGACTTTCGGAAAATTTTTGCAGATCTTCACCGATCATGACCCCTAGAACCCAAAACCACCCTTCGTTAAAAAGTTTATATATATATATATATATATATATATATATATGTTGTAATAATCTCACTCTAATTTTATTTCAAATTTTAATAGTTATATTTTAAAGGCTTAATGTATTAAAAATCACTTGTTCAACTCCAGTTTCTGTTCTATTTCCCGCTCTGGAGGTATTAAATCTCTTGCTTTGACATATTTATTGATAAAAGAATATTCTAATTGCTGTCACGCCCCAACATAAATCGTGAGACATGCGACTTATTGTCGCCATGAATTTCCCCTAAAACACTTACGTAATATACTAAAAATAGCTATTATTCCTCTACCTTTGATCACATGTCTATCTGTTTAAATCCCTACCTGAGAAAAGCAGGATATTCTGTTCACTTTCGGCTTAAAACTTAAACGAAGATGTACATTCCGTCACTCCTCCAATAATAAAAAATGAAATTAGAATTTAACTCGGCTCTGTTTTTGTTTTAACGACTACAACAATGTGATACATTTTATAGAGTCGACAGGATAGTGGGAAAATATTCTTAAAGATAAAAATTAAAAAAATGAAACAACGTAATGGAGAGTGACGGGGAAATAAAATAAATGGCTAAAAAAATATCTCTTATCACGGAACTCTAATAAAGCCTCCTGGAAATTCTAAACATTCTTGGTACTTCTTCCCTGATGTCCAGAAACCAGATGCAGCAATAAAGTTCCGTAATGAAAAGCTTCAAATCCTCCTCTACATCTGTTTAAAAGGATTACTTATCATCGATTCTCTACCCAGAAGAATGTGCCAAATCTATCACCTGTCTAGAGTTACAGACTGACTGCACAAGCAAAACAAATAGGCCAGGTCTGGGAAAAAGTGCCAGGCTCAAATCTTCACTTGCTTTATGCTCCTGCTCTTGGTTTTCTTCTAAAAAAAAAAAAGTACTCACTGATGACAAAATCAAGGAAAGTTGTTACAAAGGCATCTGATTCAGCTAATATCTACAACTTTGCAAATTCTGACTTGGTGCACAAGTAAAAATATAACTTTATCGATAATTGTTCTTAATTCTCCACTGTGATTATTAATTGATTTTTTTCAGTTTCATATTGAAAAAAAATTATTTGGTGTTGTTCTGTCATTGATTTATATTTCTATGATTGATTCATAAATTGATATGAAATAATTTGAAAAAAAATTAAGAGGTCCATATTAAATTTGAAAGTTAGGTATCTGATGTTGAATATATAGATATTTACAAAGAAATATTAATTTTAAAATGGTTTTTAATATGTTTTTATATGTTTCATTTGATATACTATTTCTCTTTATTAATTTAAAAAGTGAACAATTCGTTTTGTTCGGAAATTGTTTTTAGCTGGTATCAATGAATAATAAATGTTGAGGTATATTTCGGTTTTTGTACAGAATACAGAAACATTCACTTAAAAAATTTTGAGTATTATTTTAAAAGTTGTAAATTTGATTTATTCACAGATTTTATTTGCACATACTGTTTCTTTTGTGCACTTTATATTTTGAAATGGAAATCCAGCCGAATCTGAACTGGAAATACTTGATTATGGTTATAATAAGAAAAGCTACTTAAAAAAAATGGCTCTTAAATGTTTATAAAGTCAAACTAAACTTAGTTTAAAAATGCTCTAAATTTTTCGATAATTGCTGTAATTACCCCATAAATTAATTCTTGTTTTAAATGTGTTAGTTGGAATAGACAAATAATTTATTTTACATGACTTAAAGAGAAAAAATCAAAGAAATATTACTTACCTCAGAGATAAATAATGAATAAACAGAATAAATATATATTAACACCAACTCCCTCCATTCTGAGGCTCTGAGACGGATTAAGTCCCAGACTCAAGTGTAACAGATACGTTAGTGTTAATCATAAACAAAAAAGAGCTTTCTGTGAGATTTTGTGATGTGAGAGAGTCTTGACCATCAAAACCAGAAATGCTCATCTCTCGCAGGCTATAATGTCCCATCGTATATTTCTTCCAACAGAAAACTCTTTAATCTTTATAAAAATAAATTAAGTCATAATTTTAATTGCCATACCACCAGATGACGACATTAAGAGCATTAAATTTCTGAAAAGAAAAGAAAAAATTAAAGAACATTTAAATTACCTGATTTCTGAAAAGAAAGAGAGACAAAAAAAAAACAACAATTAAATATTCTAGAATTGTATATCATGTTTTTATTTGTTTATATTTAGAGTTTACAGTGTATCAAGAATCGTTCAGAATTTTGTAGTAGTATAAGAGTTTTTGGTTTGTTGCATATTAATGTTGTTATAAAGTACATTTGAAATTATTTTCATAGTTTTATAAAGGAAGGGAATTCTTATAACTCTATATTTTAAATTCTTAACTCTTATTTTGGCAACAATTCCTGTAAGATAATCGGTTCGTGTGTCAAGGGGTCCTGCTCATACACCGTCTTGGTGGGAGGGGAAATAATAATCTCATCTAATTTTATTTCAATTCTTTAATAGTTATATTTTTAAAGGCTTAAGTAATTCCAAAATCACTTTACTAACTCCAGTTTCCGTTCTATTTCACCTCTGAGGGGTATATTAAATCTCCTGTCTTGACATATACTTATTGATAAAATATTCTATGCTTCCACGTCCCCAACATAATAATCGGGAAATCAAGTGATTTATTACGCAAGAATTTCCCTAAACACCTGATGTAATATACCATAAAAAATAGCTATTATTATTCCCTTCTCACTCTTGATCACATGTCTATCTTGTTACAAATCCCTCACCTGAGAAAAAGAGGATATTCTGTTCACTTTCTTGCTAAAACAAACAAATGTCTACATTCAGCGTCACCTCCATCAATAAAAATGAAATTAGAATTTAACCTCCTGCGTCTTCTGGTTTTCCAACTGACCACAATAATGAATAATCTTATATATGCTGTATGTATAATCGCGTTTTCCATGTTATCTTAGAACACGATAACTGGAGTAATTTTGATGTAAATTTAACCAGCTTGGGATATGTTGTAAGGATAGTGAAAATCTCGGTCGAGTTCGTAGATGGGCTATCCAGCTCAAAGGGGGTGGAAATGGTGGGGGGTGGAAATTTTCATTTTCCCATAATTCCTTTACAAATGAAAATAGAAAGAAAATTCAAATTAGGCGAATTATTGCCTTATCATAACGAACAATTTTTGAATTTAAACTTTTTCGATAGCTACAATTGCTTAGAAGTTATCAGCTGAAAAGTGATTTTCCCACCCTTCCCCTCCTCTCCCCCTAACCTAAACTACGTTTTAACCTAAGCATGTTACCCCTTGTTGGAAAGCTCTCGTCATTTGAAGTTTCTTCCACCCTCTTTCATTCTTGTAGCTCTAATACTTATGAGAATAGAGGGCAAAATGTTCTTTTCCTTATTATTATTAGTAGAGAAGTATGTGCATAACGCTTTGGCCCATGTTATTTTGTAAACACGATAACTAGAGTAGTTTTGATTAGATTTTAACTGGCGACGGATATGTTGTAAGGACGGTGAAAATCTCGGCCGAGTTCACAGATGGGCTAACCAGCTCAAAGGAGGTGGAAATGGTGGGAGACTGAAAATTTCATATTCCCATAATTCCCTTATGATTCAAGATAGAAAGAAAATTCAAATTAGGCGAATTATTGCCTTATCACAACAAACAACTTTTGTATTGAAACTTTTTTGATAGCCACAATTTCTTAGAAGTTATGAGCTAAAAAGCCATTTTCAATCCCCTCCTCAACTTATCATTTCCCCATAGCTCTGTTACGACT
Organism: Araneus ventricosus; assembly: GCA_013235015.1. NCBI lineage: Eukaryota > Metazoa > Arthropoda > Arachnida > Araneae > Araneidae > Araneus > Araneus ventricosus. The sequence goes on from BGPR01013222.1 coordinate 33,783, forward strand.
AAAGATAGAAAAAAATTTCAATTAAGCGAATTATCACCTTATGATAACGAACAACTTTTAGTATAAAAGTTTTTTGTCTGCTAGAATTGCTTAAAAGTTATGAGCTGAAAAGCGATATTCAATACCCCCCCCCCCCTAATTTATCATTTCCCCATAGCTTCATTAAGATTGAAGAGAGAAAGAAAATTTCAATTAGGGTAATTATCACCATATCATAACAAACTACTTTTATATTAAAAGTTTTTTGACAGCAAGAATTACTTAGAAGTTATGAGTTCCCATCAACCGCATTCACCTTCACTTTTTATACGGTATAATATATAATTAATTTATGTCTAATTAATTTATAGTTAATATCTTTGTTAAATTTTGTTAATTATAACTGTTAATTGATTTACCAGACTTTGCTCCGGATTAAAGTTTTTTCATGTTTAATATTTTCAATGTAAAAATTACTATTGTATAAATAATATAATACAAAAATTCCTCTTCTGATCTAAAACGCTTTCAATTAAAATGAGAATATCAATTGAACCAGACGATTTTTAAAAACATCCGTTTACTTCATACGTTATTATTTGTTATATAGGTACTTCAAATTTTGTTAACAATTACTAAAGTCAATGAAAGGTCTTAATGAATATTTTGAAACAATTAAATTAACTATTTAATTATTCATTAATTTAAAGCGTGAAAATAAATCAATAGCTGGTCCCGATATAAGTTGTTAAATCGTCTACTTTCAAAATTTTCTTTTAGCATTCTTCCTTCTGGAAACATTTCTTCGTATTATTTTTGATCAACAAGAATATTGTTACGAATTCAGTTTAAAATTAATTTTGAAAAAAATATTAAAATGAGAGAAACAAATTTATGGAAATGAAAGACATCGCGGAAAAACGCCTTGCTTAATTTTTAATTAAGTGAAATTTTAAGCATCTTTTAGGCTTTGAAAAGTTGAAGGTGACCTTTCTCTTTTCTTAAATAAAAAGTTTGATTGAAATCAGTCCAGTGGTTTAGAAGTTGTGGAACATACATACATAGCCACAGTGACTTTTATTTAAATTAATATAATTATTAGATAATTATAAGATAAAGATTACTGGCATATGGTATGAGTCATGAAAAAGGTTTTAGTGAAGTTCTGTAACAATCAATTTTTAACTTTAATTAAGTAAATAGTTAATTTTAATTAATCAAATAATTTTAATAGTTAATTTGATAATAGGTTTTTTGACAGAATACTTTAATTTGATATTTAACTAAAAATGGCGGGACCATGATTTGTTTAATAAAATCAATATAAAGTAGCCAAAAACGATAGAGTTCTCTTTATCCTTTTTGGTATTGAAAAAATATCTCCTTAACTTTAAAATTGTTTTGGGATTTTCTGTCTGAGTATTTGGTTTTAACCGTCGATGGAGATTTAAATTTACTGTTCAAATTGGTTGCATTCACATCCTATGCTTTGAAAACACGTATTCAATTTGCCACACACAATGTTTAATAATTTTATTCTCTTATATGTTAAGAATTTAGTGACTATTATTTCTGTAACCAGGGAGTTCTCTAAATGAGCACATTTTAGTAGTATTTAAGTGTTTCCATGCCATGTGATTTTACCATATGACATAGTAATGATCGCACAATTATATTGTAACCTATATTAAATAAATTAATTTTTAAATCTAGAGTCTTTCTTCATTCGTGCCAAGAGTCAATTTCTTGTTACTGTTTCAGATCGGCTGGCTTAATGTTACCTAGGAGATATTTGCACTGCTGAGATGTTTATTTCTTTATGACTCCTACCTGTTGAATGATTATGTGTTGAGATATAAAAAATTTGACCAATGTACTGACCGATAAATCTATCACAACTTTTTGGAATAAAAAATGGAATGATAAAACTTTGATCTAGCAAAAAATTAAATGACGTGAAAACAGAATCACAGCGTAAATACTGCAATGTGTAGAAACAATAAAGTCATTGGCTATGTCTGTATTGATCAATATGTAATATTTCATGACTTTTGTAACATTAACGTAAAGGAATCTACCTTTGCCTTCGAGCTTGCCGAAAAGGGATTTTTTTATTTGCGTACTGGAAGTAATCTCTGCGCATGCGCAAGCTATTCAGCGATAGCGAACGAGGTCATTTTCTCTTGTTTTCTTTTCGCTTGCTCACGCCCTCGCATTAGCGGATCTTGCTAGAGTGTGATAGAAAATAAATATTGTTACGTTTTGATACATACGCAACTCTTTGAATTTGATTCTTCACCTAAATATTTTACATTCGCTATAATCTACAACGAAAACCTTCTGATAGTCATTGCATTCTGGGTTACAGTAGGTTAGAATTTTTTATCCACCCAGGGGGAGAGGAAATGACAAATTTTTCATAAGTGTACGAGAAAGTTTAGGGGAGGCCACTCCCGCTGGTTTTCCGTTGTGAAGAGAATAGTGAGCTTTGGGGGATTGTCGGGACTGAACATTCAAGAGTTCATTTGTGTGTTTCAGGCGCTGATTCGGACTCTGACAAAGAAGCGGCTGATATAGGTTGCGACCAACGACAAATGAAACTCTCAGCTCAACAGACCTTAGGAAAAATAAATGATATTAATGCCGTTCTCTAGCAACTACCGACGAAACGATTTGGGATTTATTTTACCAATTAAAAATAAAACAAAACTGTAAAAAGGTTACCTCTAAAAATCTGAAAGATCCAAGCAAACACAAGTTGTATCTTTAAAAAAAATATTCGAATAAGGTACTTTTTTCTTTAGATGATTCTTAAAATTCGGTTTATCAGGAATAACGAATTAGGGCTTGTTTAAATATGCATTTTGCAGTTCCAAACATGAAATCCCTTTAGAGCGACCACCCCTCTGAGCAGCCAATTTTTTCTGAAACGGAGGTTGGCCGCTATAGAGAGGCTTCACTATACACCTAATTTAGTATTAGTAGGTAACATTTTGTTTGTAAAATATTTAGTCCAAGCTTATGTTCCGCGAAGGGACACCAAAAAATTACCAACATTTTCAGAAGTTCTCAAATAATTTTAGAACCGTTTGTAAGCAACGATTAGCGAAGAGAAGAAATTTTTTTCCTGTTACGAAATCAAGTCCATTAACATCATGCAATCGCAGGAGTCTGATTGATTGACTAGATGTTAGAAGTTGTTATTTAGCGACAATAAAAGACTGTAATTCGAGGAATTCTTGAAGATAATTTTTAGATATGACGGTAACTAAATGGCAGTCTATTCATCGCTGGCTGCTGTATAATTGAGCTGTGATTCCCACTATCATCGCCAAAGTGACAGTTATTGTAGATTGCTAACAAGAAATCCCACCGTCGTAGATAGTAATAATTTAAAAGCAAACAAAAAGGCAAATAAAGATGCACAAACTCAGCAACGGAGTCAATTCATGCGCATTGGGGATGATGTTCCCACCGTCGCGGAAAACTTTTGTACGGGGTGTTCAACTTTAATTCATAAATAATAATCTGCCGAAAATTTAAGACTAATTTCATTGCACTCGTCCCCCTGTACAGCAAGTCGTGCCCCTTGTCGGGCAAATCGCCCCGCCCCACCCCGTAGGACAAACTCTAGCTCCATTCCTGTGTATGCGGATCTGGTCGTGGTAGGTCACTGTCTGTTGCACGTTAAACTGGTCATTAATGACCGCTCCACACCAAGAACATTCATCCATTACCAGTCACTCCGATTCCCGCCTTCTTCGATTTCGTCAGTGAATCACGTAACACAAGTCTCACCCCATACGTACCTACTCCCACAGCATTTATGGCCCGGTAGTCCAAATGCAGTGGTGGATATTTGGATCGGTTGGAAATCCAACAATCGGCTCCACAGCATGCCAGTTCTAACAGTTTTTTCAAATTGACGATCGGTTTTGGCGTGGAGAGTTTGTGAATGACCAGCTTTAAGCTGGGATCCACGAGCGTTCCACTCCAAGCAAAATCGGTCACTCCGAGCCAAAACCGGTCGTCAATGCGAAAATCCGATGAGAATTGGCGTGGTGTAGAGCTAATGGTTGGATATTCAACTTGTCTTGAAATCCAAGCGCTCCACGTGGACAGTCGTGCCACAAATGCTCAAATGCGACAGGTATAGATAAGAGGGGGAGGGCAGAGGCTCTTAAGCCGGCCATTCACTTCACAAATAAACTGGATATTTTGGCACGCGAGAAGGAAAAAGCCACAAAAATCTATGGAAATCAACCAAATGGCTTGTGGTGGTTGGAATTCCGTCTGGACTAAAATCGGAGTATAAACGCTGGAGTTTAAAATCTCGCTTCAGACGGACCCTGAAAGAAGCTAGCGAAAAGAACAATTCCTTGCGTAGATTGAAGTCTCGCTTTCAGGGTAGCATAAATTAAAATCTGCTGACTGGGGAAAATCGAAGAGCGATCGACAAGCAGCTGTAGAGAGGGAAAGAAGATCGCTCTCCCCTACCTTCGTTCAGAGTTAGCGTCCTTTTAAATACAAGGGAATGGCGTGTCTGTATTTTTCGATTAAAATGGGTGGGAAAAAACCGGGCTTAGGACAAATGGCATGGGTATACTTCAAGTGAATGGCCGGCTTTATGCTGCAGAGGAAATAGGAGCAGGCGGGCATTCGAGTTTTGAAGGCAGGGGGAGAAGTAGGTGCAGTAGAGGACCGGAGTGCCCGTAGCTGATGGGTTTGCGGTTTGAGCAGAGCGGTCAGTGAATGACCTACCTAAATGAATGGGTTGAAAAATGGAATGGTGTCGAGTGACACCTTGCCATTTGCGTGGAGAGGAGCGCTCGTGAATGTCCAGCTATCAATATGACTTCGAGCGTCAGACGTCCTCCTACTGATGCGGCGAGGAAGTGTTTTTCAGGGGATATCCTGTAATAATTTCTCTCATATCATTCTCGTTGCCCCCTCTCCACCATTACCACAACAAACCAACACAAGTAGTGTTGTAAACATTCTGTAAAATAATTTTTTTTCCTATTTATTATTGTATTTCTTTGTCGTTACTGCATAAAGTCTAAACCTGTGCACCTATGTATTATCTCGGTTTTCATGTCTAAGCACCATTTGGCCCACCATGCTTTATTACAATTTTTGTTCCTTTTCCTGTCCACTAACAACTGAGTTCTGAGCCTCTGAGTTTTTCGCATCTGAATCTGAACATCCTGAATATTTTTTATCGTAAACATCAGTTCATTCATTTCTTCTAAGTTTGCATTTTTACTTATGCCATGGTATCGAGATGAAACTTGCGTTTACCAACTTTTTTTTAAAGAGACAGCTTATGTTTCGAAAAAAAAATGTGATTATACGCACGTATTATTACTAGAAAAAATTCCAAATCTACATGTTTTTTTAACCACTACTATTACTTATTTCAAGGACAAATCTACAAACACATCCTCTTCTTTCTTTGCCTAATTTAAATAATTTTTTTCCTTTGTCCTTACAAAAACTTTCGAACAATTTTTAACTCTTGGGGCCTTTTCCAGAGTTTCAATAAGGCATATGGAAGATTAGGTTGAAATTTAGGAATGGTAGACACCTGCAATACGAATATATTCCAAGCTACATTTTAAAGGAAAAAATATGCGAAACACATATTTTTTATTAAAAAAAAACTACTTTGCAAAATGAAAAAAAAAAGCAACTGAATTTCACACATTACTCCCCACCAAACTATTACCTACTATTTCTATATCGCATAACACCTGCAATTTATTCTATCATAAGTAAAATATAGGTGCTGGGACAGATTTGGAGACAGCTGAAAAAAATTTTCAAGCCATCATACAAGTAAATAGTTGGCCTCGAAATATATGATTCTTAAGCTGCAAAAACAAGCGAAAAAGAGGTAATTTCGGTTTGAAAACTTCAAAACATTTTTTATCTTTTAGAGCAATAATAAAGCAAAGAAATTAGTTTTTTTATACTTACACAAATTAAAAAATAGAAGCTCAGATTTAATGATGGAAAATAATTTCCATAATTGAGGTAATTTATTGCATAATAAAGTGATATTTAAACGAATTATCTTCAAGAGCGACTCTGCTTAAACTTACTTCTAAATCTAATAAAATGAAAGTTATTATTTATAAAATATTATGTATACTGTAACGAAAATATGCAATACAGTAGAACCCAGGGAATCCGAACAAATTGGGACTGACATATCTTCGGATTCTTGATATACCGGAATGAGTACAGACTGGTACTGCGCAGAACAAGCGGCGATTCAGGTAGTTACACTGGCAAACAAGTTGAGGGTAAAAGAAGATTTCTAAATTGGTTTCAATACCATTCAAAGGTAGCTAGTATTATCTCTAAAACCATTTCGAATACTTAGCTTTTGATACATTAGCTTTGTTTCTTGATATTGATGAAAGTTATTTTTCCTTCATTTTTCAGTAAAAACTTCTCAGAAAATTTAAAAAAGATGTTCGCATTATTCGAAATATCGGATTACTGGGGGTTCGGATTATCGGGGTTCAACTGTATCTGCTTGAATTAATACAGAAATGTTATTTGTGTAATTTAAATTACAAAGACTCTTCTATATTAAATCTAGTACGGTCGTCATTAGGCAGCTCCCTAAATTCATTTTTAAACTTGTATTGTTCGTTGCAATCTTTTAGCTATCTTTTCCACTCTTCAGAGTTCAAATACTGCTAGAAAACGCAAAAAGTAATAAAACAAAAAAGACATAAATGAATCCAAACGAAGAGAGACGAAGGACTGAGCTAAAATACCTCCCTCTGCCAGAAACTGTTCACTGAGCAGAAAATCCGGAGTGAAAAAGCAAGTCTTCCCAAGGTAAAATGAAGGCGTTTTGAATTTACCCTGATGTACTGAGTTTATGAAACATTTCTCTGCATTGTAAGAAGATTCCATCATAGGATTTATAAAAGAAGCACTTTTTTATTATTCTGAATTGGTTATTCAGTATACAAAATTATTAAGAAATTATCCTGCTCTTTGATAAGTCATTAAATTTGCTAAATTTCTTTTTTAAATCAAATTTACTAAATTTCTTTTTTAATCAAATTTGCTAAATTTCTTTCTTTTAATCATTAATTCATACATCATTTTGATTCTATTTCATTTTATTATGTTTTTTTCTTTTTCTTTTTCAGGAAAAGAGATGCGAGTGGAAAAAATCGAAAGCTCGATTCTAAATGTGAAGAACAAAACGTATCTCAAGTTAGTTCGATCGTTCATATTACTTAGAAGAAACTCTGCTGCCATCTACTGTTTGTTTTATGAACTATAATATTATTGTTCTGTTATGTTTTACCGACAACATTTTCATGTGCTTTATCTCTATTTTAAAAGAAAGGAGAAATTTACTTCGAGAAATTTTTCTTGCCTTTTTTCGAAATTATTTATCTTGAAGAATAAATAATCAATAATTACGATAAACTGCAAAAGTTGATGGATTCATTTTAGCTAATAAACGATTGAGAAGAGTTTTGAAAATTTATATTCGACAATTTCAGATGAGAACTGATACAATTTTCAACTAATTTGTTAACGTTTTGAAGATAATTATTACATTTACCTATGCAACCAAATCCCATAATAAAAATCTCTAACAAATGGCAGTAATTTTTAATTCTATAAATAAGTAAAAACAGAAGAAAGCATCAGTAACTTGAAACAACTCTACCGACAGGTGGGATTCGAACAGGAATGGCGCTAGCGTTTGCACGACCTGCTGTATGAGGGGACGAATTTAATGAAATTGATCTCAAATTTTCGCCATATTATTATTTATCAACTACGGTTGAATACCACGTACAAAAAATTTTCCCCGACGGGGGTCCCCCCTCTGGTGCCACCCCTAGATTCGAAGCCACAATCTCTTGTTTCACCTTGTGTGGGGCAACCTCTTACATACACTTAAATCATATAGTACTATACCTTATAAGGAAATGTTCAAAGATTTCTTTTTCAAATTGCTGAACTTCAGAGTTTTACTGTAAATGCAAATTAATAAGAACAATCAGTGTCGTATTTTCGCACAGGTGTTATAGGCGGCCGCCTCATGCCTCGAGACTCTAGGGGGGGGTCTCAAAATCTGTGCGAGGAACATCACAGCGCTAAGATGACGGCGAATTTAAGAAGTAGCAGCCTTGTTTATAGTATAATCCTCTCCTCAATGAAAAGTTTCTCCCTCGTTGCTTTAAAAAATTAATAAATGAATGAAAACAGCCAAACGAAACGTTGGGGGAATTAAATCCTAGTGTGACTAATGTGTATCATTATTGATAAATTAGCCAGCTAGTCTCACAGGCATGTGCTGTATAGAAAATGTGATATGCAGAAGACGACATTCCTTTGATGATACGTCCATTGTACTCAAGACGCGGTGGTCTGTAAATTGATTTTACAGGTGTAGAATTGCGCAGGGAAAAGTAACTGCTTAGGGGCCCCGCAACTTTTGGGACTAGACGCATCGTAATACTTTTTTCTTGCTTTAATATCAAGGTAATTTAACTTAGCGCCTTCATTTAATTTAGAACCGAGAACTCAGATTGAATTTAAATTAAATCCATTGTTTAAATTTAAGCACGTTGTAACGTCACG
>BGPR01013223.1:0-42386 GCA_013235015.1 Araneus ventricosus
GATCTAACAAAGAACTCCGGAAATGCGCTCATATGACTCATCGCCTGACAACCACTTTACGGTGTAAAATCGTTCAAAAGTGGTAGTCTCGGAAGCCGTTGCTGAACAGTATTTTTCTTTATGATTCTTATTGTCAGGTGGGTAAAGTCTGTAAAGTTAAAGTGTTTTGGTTTACATAAGTCATGAGGTTTGATATTCGTCACCACGATACAAAATTTGTATGACCTCACCCTCCCCCCCGACCCAAATCCTGGATTCGCCGTTGCTCGTTAATAATGATATGCAGCTGATTATTTTATTCTATAATTTTTTTATTATACACAGCAAACAATAAATTCTGAGCAGTTATTTTTTTAATCTTGTTTATTAAATTCAACAAAATGTTGGCCTTCACATCAGATAAAAGCATACATATATTTTGATCTTTTCTGCCAATTTCTCTTGAGTCATTGAAGTTAACGTCTTTATAATTATTTGTATTGTTACACATTCTGAATTAAGAGCATGCTTTTAAAAGAGATCTCAGATTCTTTCTTTTAAACCTTTTTTACAGTTCACTACATGTTTTGTTCTGAAAATTACTAAATTTATTTCAAAAATGATTATTAGACATGTAGCTGATCATAAATATGTAAAGGAAAAAAAATTAGCATTTTTTATTTTCAAGAAATATGTGGTTTCACATTGAAACCAATTAATGGTAACGGGCTATTTTTCATCCGAATAAGTTATCATCGAAATGCCATTTAAATTATGCATTTAATTTATAAGTATACGTGAGTATTCATGATATTCAGTATTCATAAAATTCAATATTTCTTTCATAGATTTAGTTTTTAAAAATATCAAGGACACTCATCATTTTGTTCCTCTTAGAGATCGAAAGCAATTTAGCGCTTACAATGCCAATATCTTTGTGAATATTAACAGTATTGAACTGGAATTTTTATATAAGTTGACCTATATATCTGGCTCTTAAGTTATGAAATAAATAAATAAAAAAAAATTAAGATATAAGCTTTTATTCACGCAAAAAACGCCAAAGTAAAAAATAATTTTTCTGATTATCATAAAATACATGGTTCGAATAAAAGCGTGGGCGCCTTTACATTCTAGGAATATTCAATTTGTTTAAGGCACCCACGCTTTTATCGAACCATGCATTTTATTATAATCGGAAAAATTTTTTACTTTTGCGTTCTTTTTTCGCATTAATAACAGTTTATACCTTTTAAAAAAATTATTTATTGTATTTTCTACTTTTTAGTGACGGCTGACACGCATACACACGACATGTTAGGCATAGTAAACAAAGTTCAGTTACCGAATTTTAAAAAAAAATCTGGTTTTTGGCGAATTCTAATAGAGAGTAAACCCAAGACGCGTAGAAACACGAGCTATTACGTCATTCATTGGTGCAGCGCCGGAAGTATAGCGTATTCTCTGTTAGCTTCGTGGTGTTGTTACAAACCTACGTAACGTGAGGTTACCACCTTCCAAAATTTATCGCCCAAATATAGGGCTAAAATTATAATATTGTTTTGTTAGGTTTAAAATAGGTCTAGATTGCAAAATTTTTTTTGCATAATATAGTATTGTCACCGGAAACTCACCACTGTGCTAAATTTCAAATCTGTAGCTCGGTTGGAAGTGAGTAAGAAATCGATCTCAAGATTTGAGGACACGACACTCAAGTTGAATAAAAGCTTATAAAAATTACTCAACGTTATGCCCATGCGGAGTCAATAAATTCTCAATATGTAGTTTCAAACCAATGAACGTTGAAAGGTTAAAATGAACCTGCTGCATTACATTTGAGAGAGCTTTGTAGCAACTGTAAAATATTCGTGAACTACTTTTAGAGAAATTCGGTATATTCCAACCGATGTCGTAATCGCGAGTAGGAAGCTGTGTTATGCAAAATAAACCCAAGGTCAAGGCGTGCCTGCCTTGAAGAAATTACTCTGTTTTTACTGTATAAATGTTTTTAAATCATTCGCTTGATAAAGCGCTTCTCACATTCAGCGGCCAGGAATGCGTGCTTCGAATCTTAAAGAGGAGATCTATTTCCGTTGTGCGTGTGCCGTTTTTTGAAAATACGTTACAGAGGAATTTTATATATCACATCTTACTAAGAAAATAAAGAAATCGGAAATTTTTATGCGGGTCGTACTCTGGCTTCTTTTATCTGTCCAGATTCAGAACTAAATAATTTAAAGACGCAATTCCCGTTAAGTTATGTGTATTTGTTTCTTTTTCGGAACTAAGTGACGTTCATGATTTTCCGGATTTTTCTGCTTTCGCAATCAGGAAATGCGGTTTTATTTAAGTTCATTTCGCGGCGTTCTTCTGGACCGAGGAATGTTTTACATCACTCATTTGAATTTATGCGGTGGCTGAGCGTTTTCTGATTGCCGGCACACCGAATCTCCCTCTTTGGATTACATGTTTTGGTGGAACTTTACAATCTATACTTATAAAAGGAAGTGTTTGTGTGTGTGTCTGTCTACGTGCGATGTCCAGAGGAATCTATCGCACTTACAGCGCATGAAATTTGGCACACAGGTAGTCATAATGGTGACTCAATGCACCTCGGAGCCCGAATTTTCAAATTTAATCTAAAAAAATCTTGAATTTTTATTTAATGTTTTGTGTTGTTTTGGGCGATTTTTCGCATTAATTTCTCAATAGCCTGATTTCAGATAAATGTACGAAAAAGATAGATACACCATCGGAAAGAGCAAACGACTTCCGTTCTAATGAAGTTTGTTTCGAAAGTCTAAAGTAATTTACTCAATTTTGATAAATTTATGAAAAATAATCACTTTTATGGTAATTTTTTATTAGGATTTCTTAACATTCTCGCATCTGACGTTTTCATAACTCTATCATTTTCATTTTTTCAGCTCATAACTGAGTCGTTTTTGTCAGATTTAAAACAAAAACGATTAAAATATCTTTTTCCGTTTTTTTAAAATTAATTTTTCCCTGATAAGGTCAAACAGTTTTTTTGCTAGCGAGATTTCTCAGCGAAACATTCTCCGGACGATTCCCAGAATGCATTGTTGCAATTTCATTGGCTGGTGCGTGACCTTCCTCGCGGCAGGTGACGTTATATACTATCGCGTTGTTCTCAGAGATGATATATTAAATGAATGACTTCGATAATTATTTTCCGCAGTGTCTTATCGTGTTTATTTGCCTCGCATATTTCGCTTGCTGTCTAATAATGATTTTCACGTTTCTCTTGCTGTCTAATAATGATTTTCAAGTTGCAATTTTTTAATATAGTTTTGGATTAACGTACTCGGTACTGTTTTCTTAAAAATCAATAATGTTTATCTTTTGTTTTCAAAACTTTTTCATGTCATTGTGGGCTAGTTTTTCGTTTCTTTTTTTCCCTTCATTTTGTTGAAGTCCTGATTCCACGGGCAACGCCGTGAGCGTACTGCTAGTGTTTTATATCACTCATTTGAATTTATGCGGTGACTGCTAGTGTTTTATGTCACTCATTTGAATTTATGCGGTGGAAGAGCATCATCTGATGCCGACACACCAAATCTCTCTCTTTAGATTACATGTTTTGGTGGACCGTTGTAATAATTGCTACAAATACATGGGGAATGAATGCCTGACTACGAAAATTTACTGTACAACAGGTAGTTGCTGTATTTATTTGTAAGATATATACTTCAAAAAGTATTATATTCAACTTTTGAATGCAGGGATCACGGATGTGCAGTGTGCGCTAGGGATGGGAGAAACCTACCGTTTTTAACCGAAAACCGTTTTCTTTTTGTTTCGGTTTACCGGTTTTTTCGGTTATTTTTTTGTCCCGGTTATTTTTTTAAATCCAATAACCGTGTAAAAAAACCGGATGAGAAGATAGACTCGATTTTGATTAGACTAAAATTTTCCAAGTTGTGGCGCTTTGAATTTCATCGTCTTAGACCAATCAACGAGAACGGCTTCCTAGAAGCGTCTGTTGGTTGGCGGATTACTGAAAGAGTCTTTATGAACAGATAAATATTGGCCAATGGATTGATTTCCTGCAAAAAACAATACTAATAAAAAATAGTCTACACAAACGGCGTCTGTTTTTTTTATAAAAAAATCCCCCGAAAAACGGTTGTTTTGAGCGGTTACAATCGCCAGGTTAAAAAACCTGAAAAACCGAAAAAAAACCAGGTTAAAAAACCTGAAAAAACCCCGAATAACCGAAAAAAAACAGGTTAAAAAACCTGAAAAAGATCCGAATAACCGGAAAAAACCAGGTTAAAAAACCTGAAAAAAACCCGAATAACCGAAAAAAAAACCCCGAATAACCGAAAATCAACTAGGTAAAAAAACTCTGAATAACCGAAAAACGGTTATTTTCGCAATAACCGCCATCCCTAATGTGCGTTATTTTTGTTACACGGCGTACATCAAATCTGTAATGCAATTCTTGCGAGACCTTCTGTTGCAAGTCTGACGACGTGGGCAATAGAAATCGTGATTCGGACTTTCAAATCGGTGATTGTTGTTGGACATGGATATCTCGATGATAATTGGTGGATTAATCGCTTAGGTGACAGAGATTGTGAACTTTTACCATAGCCATTTTTTATAGCCATAGTAATCACGGTACCCGAATCTCACAACGTGCGATTTTTGTCGTTGTGGTTTGTTGAAGATAACGTGTATGTATCTGTATGTCAAAGGACCATCATTGATTTGGAATTGTGTATCACGGTTGCTACCAGCATCGGCAGAGGCATGTTACAGGAAATTTGAAACAGGGCAAGAATTGCATTCACAGGCTTGATGCATGCTTTGTAACAATAGGAGCGCATACTGAATATCTGTGATGTTGGTATTTTCAGAACTTGAATACAGTACAACCTCGATATCTCGAATCTCTGGGGAAGAGTAAAAAATTCCTTATAAAGAGTTTTCGAGTTATCAGGTTTAGGCAAAATTTAAAAAAAAGATCCCACAAACTATTTTTTTTGTGGCTAAAAATATGATTTATCCGAAAAATCTACACAATCTGCAAAAAATTAGCGAATTACTCTTTTCAATGCTTTAATAATTTCAAAATTGTGTTATACATGCGTATCTGTTTTGACTTCATAACATCCAATTCTTTGAAGAAAATACATTTAGCAGTTTCGGAAGAAAAAGTCCTTAATTGAAGTTTGCCGTCTCACAGAATCTTTTGCAACTGCACATTTTTTTCTAAAGTAGCGATGGCAACAAATGATTCAGTTCCAATATTTTCGATTGATTCAAGAAAGTTCCGGATCAGTTCCACTGGCTTCTCGGCTTCTTTCACGGTAACTTTTTCGTGCTCTCGTTGATCCAATTATTCGTTTTCCTCATCAGAAATTCCTGCATTTATGCTCGCAACATTCTCTTTATCTGTCATAGTGCCGCATGTTTGGAGTTCATTGTCTACATCCAACAAATCTTCGAATTAATTGTTAGTGTTACAATCCTTTTGTATCGATGCCCACTGTTCTGGATTAATTTCTCCTTCTCCTATTGAGTGCTTAATGGAATCAACTTCCTCTGTTTCACTAGACGTTTTATTCTCGGAAAATTCTGCTTAGATGAAACAATTTTTACTTTCTCGTATACGAATAGAAAGTATTGTAATCGTCAAAAAATTGGAACTCGAGATTTTGACGAATCTCCACGTTTTAGACCTCACTGAGTCCGAAAAACACAATTTTGGAATTATGTGTGTCTGTATGTCTGAGTGTCTGTGAACACGATAACTCAAAAACTATGAGAGCTACGGGGATGAAATTTGGTATGTGGTCTTTAAACATAATTTGTAGGTTTCTTTCAAATTTTGGATAAAATCCGTCAACAGGAAGTCTGTTTGTCTGTATGTCCGAAGTCATGTGAACACTATAACTCAAAAACTTGAAAAAGCTAGATGGATAAAATTTGGTACACAGTTTTATCGTCATGAATGTAGGTCCGTATAAAATTTTGGGCCAAATCCGTCAAAGGATTGACTGTCTGTCGGTCTGTATAATTTACTATTGAAACCAATCCGATATCTCCACGCTCATGAAAATAATCGTCGTCGTACGAAAGTAATCGTCTGTGCTCGCGAAAGGAGCGAATTACGTCAGTTTGTCCTTGAGACGGCACGAGTGAAACCTAGCAGTGTGCTATAGATGCGTTTTAATCGGTACGCATCTGTTTGAATTCTTTACCTAGATATTTTTCAATCACTATAATGAAAAACCTTCTGATAGTCATTGGATTCTGGATAACAGTAGGTTCGAATTTTTTAGCCACGCGGGGGAAGGAGAAACTGCACCTTTTGGGGGAAGTATACTAGAAAGTTTAGGAGAGAACACTCCCCCTGGTTTATTGTTGTTTCTCTGACATTTCACCACGCATACTCAGCTATTCGCATTGACTGCAAGATGTTGATAGATGCACAAGGCTTACCTTCACCGATACTATCCAGGAATCTTCTCTCAATTTACGCTCGATAACCAACTTTGAAGCTCCGAATTATCCCCTGGTCCAGTGGCTGCAATTTCAAATTTGTATTTCGCGGTAAAAATTTCACAGTGATATTTTTTAGTGCCGGAAAATTAGAATGAGCATTACAGTTGTCTATGAAGAGGAGAAATACGTCTTTCCATTTTAGTCATTTATTTATCAATTCCCTTCAGCCAATCACCAGAAATTTCGCTTGTCATCCACACCTTTGGATTTGACTTGTACATCATTGGAAATGACTTAATTTCAGCAAAGCTCCTCGGCTTTTTGGATCGTCCTATCATAACAGGAAGAAGCTTTTCTTTACCACTTTGAATTAGTTGCCAACAGCACAGTCACCCGAAGCTTTCTTCACCTTTAAATGCAGCCGTTTTGTTGGGAAAACACTGGAAGAACAATCCAGTGTCATCTGCGTTAAATACATCATTAGCTTTGCAATCTTTTAAAAGAGGAGGCAATTCTGAAAGTCACTCTTCACAGGAAGATGCATCTACCGATGCACTTTCACCTCAAAGTTTCCGAAAAACAATGTTGTGTCGTTTCTTAAAATTTTCCAGCCAGTCATTGCTTGCTTCAAATTCGCTGTTCGAGCCCAGTTCTTTTGCAAAATCCTCTGCTTTTTGCTGCAACATCAATCCACTCACAGGAAGGTTTTGATCACGGCATTGGACAAACCATCTTCATACACATTCTTCAACTTCAGGATGGGTCGAATTCCGAATTTTCATTTTCTTCCTGTTTCCGGCGTCATAGTTTTTTTCCGATTGTTTCACGGTTTTTTATTATTGTTGAAAGAGTGCTGGAAGGGATTTTAAAGTAAGCAGCAATGTCGACTTTCTTTTCTAGTTTGTTTTCATCCACAAACTTCAACACTTTTATTTTATCTTCGACCGATAACACGTTCAATTTACGCTTTTCACCAGCCATTCTCAAGAAGTCGGAAAAATTAAATCTACAAATGTTCACGAACACGTTCTTATTACACACTGGTCAGCTACGAAATGAAAGAACATACCCCAGTCGTTAAAGTGCTCATGTTCCATAATAAAGAAGAAGGACAGAGGAAATTCTCCCGCTGGTGACAAGATAACAGCCTCTAACCCTCCCCGCCACCCCACTTCCCGTTTCTCATCTCTCATCCCAATATACTATTCATTGCTTTTCCATGAAAAAGGGGTAAAGAATGAAACGAGATCACTCTCAAACGGTTTCTATTGCCAATAACTGCCACAAGAAAAACGTCAACTGAAGCTTATTTCTGGGAGAAAAATTTCGATATATCAAGGGTTTTGAAAAACAAATTTCGAGATATATATGGGAAATATAATGAGAATTTCGATGGAAATGCAGGGGACAATTTTTTTTCGAGTTGTCAAGGGTTTCGAGATATCAAGGTTTGACTGTATATTGCTTCATGAAGTATATATCTTTCAAATCAAATACAGCGACTACCTGTTAGACAGCACATTTTAAAATCAGAGCATTTATTTTGACTCACCCCATATTTATGATGTTGAAAGGATTGTTGTTTGATTTATGATTATTTTATTTGTTTGAAATAAATAAAAAAGATTTTATATTTGTAAAGTGATAGTTATTTTAAATTCCTCTCTAAGAGGAGATGCTTTCGATTTTCTGGATTTTCTTAACTGGTGGTTTAATTAAATATCCACGGTGTAAATCAGCTACATTTAGGATAATAATTTAGAAATATAAGTTAAGAAAACATGAAAATTAATTTTTGTTCAGCTTCAATATATGTCGGTTGCGTATAGTAAATAGACAATTTATTTTTAACTTTATTTTTATGTAACTTTATGTTAAATCTACAAAAACTTTTAGACTTTTCAGATTTTTTTATTCATTAAATGCATATATCGACAAATACAAATTAGAATCAACTTATTCTAAAAAAATTAACTTCTTAAAAGCACATGCACCCTCTTTTCTGGACATTCTAAATACTGCTTTTATATTTACACAAAACTTTTCGGTTTTAGAATTTTCCTGATGCTGTTTTCTAGAAAAAGCTTTAACGAATTCGATAAGAATATTTATAGCAGATTTTGCGATGATAAATATTGTAAGATATAAAATTTGACTCGCACTCCGAGGTATTAATAATATTTACATTATTAGCCGAACCAAAAGTGAAATTATAATGGATGACGTTTACAATTCTTCTTCCAAAATAATATTCTATTTATTGAAAGCAGAGAGAATGAAAAGAAAAACTTTTTTGTGCATCCGAAAATGAAGCTCCTCATGTCAATTTACGTCGATCAGATATCAAACAGGCAGAAATTTCATTACTCCCGGCCCATATTTTTAATAAATCGTGCAGAAGAACGTCTCGTGTCAATCTTTCAGCAGAAAATAAGAGATCAACAGAGCTTTTCTTGAAGAGAAGTGTGGTAATAATAGAAGATCCTCTCTCTTTATTGCCAGTTTAAAAGCTCAATAAAAGATCCTCTCAGAAGGGGGGTGCGTTATCATCGAAAATAATCTCAACCGGTTTTCTTATTTTTTATTAGAAGTAAAATGCCATCCATGGATGCTTTTTCGCTAGATAGAGGATAAAAGTTACTTTGCAAACAAAGTAGATTTATGAAAAATGTGTAACGCTTTTTTAGGAACCTATAAGATGCTTTCGGCCATAGAATTTGTTAACTTCTTTGCTTCTCTGTTTATGGCCTTGTACTTCTGAATATGATCGATTTTTATTTTCAACGTGTTGCACTGACCTAGTCCTGCTGCTTGGACTTGAAGAAAAATTTGCATTTTTAGATGAATTGACACACACAGGGTGTCGTAGAAAAGCCTTTATTATTCTAAAACCTTTATTATTCCAAAAATTAATTTTAAAAAATACGAAAAGGTGAAATGAAATGCAGTTAGCGGCAGAAGAATGAAGGGGCATCAATAGTCTGAGATAGATGGTAGGAATGGCGGTTTTTTGCCTCCGGTTGAACCTGGCGGTTTAAACCGCTCAAAATAACCGGTTTTTGAAAAAAACCCGGTTTCCTAGATTTTTTTTAAAGCAACCTTTCTGGACAGAATTTTTTATTAATAATAATGTACAATAAATAAGTAAAGCAATAATTAATTAATGTAATAAGTAATGATTATAAATATGTAATTACAACAATATGTAATAATAAGTGAGTAATTATTGCAATAACTAAGTATTATAGACAAAATTTTTTATTAACATTGATTTTACAAGAAATTAATTCATTGTCCAATATTTATCATCTATTCTGCTTGTAGTATTGGAATTCCTGGTTCGCACTCACCAGTGGAGGGCGCTGTCATTCCCGAGGGTGGGGGATTGTTTTTGAAGGAGTTGAGTAGGGATCCCAAGGGGTGAACCAGCGGAAAAACACGCCGGCGAATGAGGCCGGGGATCCCAACGAAAAGTGTAGCTGGAAGATTGACGTGGTTGACCGCGAAGGGTCCCAAAGTATCTTTCTGTTTGTGTCGTTGCTGACCGCGAAGGGTCGCAACAATTATTCCTGTTTTGCTATTCTGTCCGTACTCTGTGTTTGTCTAGTCTTCTGTGTTGTCATCTAAATAAACCGTTGTTTGTATCACATCACTGGAGCATTGATAATCCATTCAAAAGAACCAACACCATAAAAAAGGGTTACGATCATCACACTGCTCATAAAGACTCTTTCAGCAATGTATTGATCCGTGAGTCGACACCTCTCATCGGAACCAACATCATTCAACGCAGATACTAATCTTTCGGAAGCCACAGAACTTCCGACTAAAGATAAATATTTTTGGCTACAAAAAACAGACGCCGTTTGCAGACTAAAATTTTTATTAGTATAATCTTTGCAGGAAATCAATCCATTGGCCAATATTTATTTGCTCATCAAGACTCTTTCAGTAATCCGCCAACCAACAGACGCCTAGAGGAAGCGGTTGTCGGTGATCGGCCTAAGATGATGAAATTCAAAGCCTTATGACTTAGTAAATTTTAGTCTAGTCGAACCTAAAATCGAACCTATCTTCCAACCCGGTGTTTTCCCGGTTTTTGAATTAAAAAAAAACTTGTTTAACTTAAAAAACAAAATAATTTTTTATTACTTCAATCTATTTAAGATGGTAAAGGATACTTGAGTCATTTACGCGCGTCCAGGTGATTTTTGTATTTAAAAATTAATTATTAATTAACAACCCATTAGGAATATTTTTTATTATTTCAATCTATTTAAGATGGTAAAAGATACTTGAGTCATTTACGCGCGTCCAGGTGTTTTTTGTATTTAAAATTCATTGTTACGTTGACTTAAATACGGATTTAAATAGCAAAAAATCTGTAATTCGATGCACGTGTCGGAGACGTCATTGTATATTAAGGAGTTAAAAAGAGATGTTAGATTAACAAATCAAAATGCATTTAACACATCATTCTTCAGATATAATAATATTAACAGTTAAACTATTAAACTTGTCTATTAATAATTATTTCTGTATCCTTTTGTTTCTGAAAGCACTAAATAGAAGGGATTGTTCAGTTGCATCGTTCTATTAATGAAAATTCACTAAATTGAAAGGGGAGAGGAGATATATCAGCTTGGAGGCGCTTGAAAAAAAATTATTTCATTAAAATTTCGATATTTCCCTTTATTATTCCACTGCTTGCTTATTGCGCAACTTTTCTTTTACAGTTCCAAATATAATCATGTCTGCGGATTTTTTTCTAAATATCTAAATACTTTCACCGAGGAAATACTTATATCTTAGAGGTCAATAACATAATTTACTTCTAATTAATTGCGACCTTTGAACATTAGAGATGACAGAACTCAAGGAAGATGCATGTGAGACAGGAAGAAAAATAATTTTATTTTTCGGATCGTTCGTGGGTTTAAATGCTTGTGGCTACGCGAGCTGTTAAAGGAATTTTTCAAACGTTAAAGAAAAAGCTCAAGTCTTTTACTCGTATACGCGTATTGAAGGATCCTACATAGTAGAGAATGAAGTCGTTTCTCATTGGCTCTCAGGGTCACCCCAGATAGCGCGTAAGTTTGCAGCAAGTTTGATTTTGACTTGATATTACCTTGTCATCGCAAATTTGACGCGTCAAGCTTGAAGCGAACTTGTAGCAAGTTCGTCGTGACAACTAGCGCCACCTCCTTGCAATGCAAGTTTGCAAAACAAGCTTGATGCAAAGATAGCACAAAAAGTTAATTATCTTTGTCTCTGTTTTAAAAAAAATCCGATTTTTAATAGCATCTCCTAGACCGTCCTTCTTTTTATTAATTCAATAAATCAATGATAATTTGTAGAAAAACTAACTTTTTTATAAAAAAATTTTTGAAACATTTTCCATCTTTTTACTAAGTATAACACTATCACTTTAAAGAAAACTATATCGCCTTTTTCTTAATGTTGAAATTTTAACGTTTATAAACAAAATTAAACCGAAAAAACAATCAATGTTTGTTTAAAAATAATAACTTATACATTTTGTCCCATTTTAAAGTAATGACTTTTGAACTCTAATTTCATAATTTATTCTACTAGCAAAACGTAGTTATTAGCGAAAATTGCTCTCTCTTTGACTTCAAATCATATTCTCAACTCAAAAAATTAATGAAATCAAGAAAATAGTTTAAAATAAATCGTATACGAATCGAACGATGTATTAGCGAAATCTATCTTCTCTTCTCAGAGTTTAACTGGCCGAATGGTTAGAGTGTCTGTTTCGGAACCGGTAGATCGCGAGTTCTATCCCAGGCTGTGTTCATACTCTGTTTTGCTATAATTTGCAATGCAAGCTTGCTGCAAGTTCGTTCCATGGTGACTTCGAAGCTTGCGTTAATTTGCTGCAAACTTGTTTCACACTTACACTCTTGTCGTGTCAAACTTGCTGCAAGCTTGCAGATTTGCAGTGCAAGTTTGTTGCAAACTAAAATTGCTTTCTGGGACGTGACTTGGCTTGCTTTTAAATGACGTCGTGAAGCTAAACAGCACTTACCATTGTTGAAAGTTCATCTATTATTTGTTTTATTTTAAAGAAGTAGACTTCATTTGCTTGAGAAACATCCAAATAATCATAACTAGAAGGTAGTTTTGATTTCTCCATGATGCGATAGTGGAAGACAAAATAATGGTTAAAATCCCGCCTAAGCGCGTTGCTATGACATCATTAAGAAACAAGACAAGCCACGTGACGCTGAGAGCCAATGAGAAGCGACTTCATTCCCTGCTATGTAGGATCCGTAAATATGCTTCGTATACCGTTCGACTTGCAAGCGGATACGCGCCTTAAGGTGCTGAAAGAGTGTCGTTCTCATTATCTGACCACGGTTCAACATTACGAGGTCCGTATCAAAATAATGCTCGTATAGTTTTAAAAGTGCACGTTAATGTAGCAAACCATAATCATCCTCTGTTAGTTATTGGATAGCTTTTATGATATTTTGTAACACACATTCCTCCCATTTTATTTTTTTTTAAATGTTGAACCTGTTTCAAGATAAACGGGTCTATTCTGGTACCTCCGGTTGGGTTGGGAGACGTCACTTTTTCCACACGTTAACAACGGGAAAAGTGACGACTTCCAACCCGACCAGGGGTACCAGAATAGACCCCAAAATTAGTAATTATGGACGAGCTTTCTGTTTTGTTTATTTGGGGTTCAGGAACTTCCGCTATACAGATCGCCTTCCGGTATAATGCTATGTCAATGGAGAACTACAAAATTTCAACACTCTGTTTGAAGATGTTAATTCATGTTTAAAGTAGAATTTTCTAATGTTATGGCTTAAGGATACTTTGAAAATTATAAATTTCATGTTCCTATTGCTGTAGATCTCAATGTTTACTCAAAATAAGACCCTTATTTTGTGGAAAGGCTGCCATAATTGTTCGTTATAGCTCTTTTTGGCGACTTCGAAGGCTTGTTTGTCGGTTAAAGTTTTAACCAAACGAATTAGATGAACACTGGCGGTTAAATTTTTAACTAAGTGATTTAGATCTTTACAATCGTTTCATTTGGAATTTAAGCGTTTAAGAGCGGTTTTTTGCCGTTTTAAATAAGAAGAATTACATGAACTCAAGGAGAACAGAATTCAATGCTTTGTGTACTAAAGAAAGAATTGATTCGAAGTTGGCGCCTGAAACAGTATCCAAATGGATTTGGCGATTGCTTAAATCAGAGGGTTACCGGAAAACGGTCCAAATAAACAAATTCACAAAATGTGAATCAAAATGAACAAAACAAAACAGAGAAAAAAGAATTTGGAAGCCCATCTAAGAGGGCGCCATTTATTTATTTTGTCTTGACCGAATCAGATCGGCAGTAGTTCTAGGCCATGTTTTGATGGCAATTTTTCTTTCTTTTTTACTTTCTCGTATACGAAGTATACAAAGAGAAAGTATTGTAATCGTCAAAAATTCGAACTCGAGATTTTGATGAATCTCCACGTTTTAGACCTCCCTAAGTCCAAAAAACACAATTTGGGAATTATGTCTGTCTGTATGTCTGAGTGTCTGTGAACACGATAACTCGAAAACTATGAGAGCTACGGGGATGAAATTTGGTATGTTGTCATTAAACATAATTTGTAGGTTTCTATCAAATTTTGCACAAAATCCGTCAACGGGAAGTCTGTCTGTCTGTATGACCGCGGTCATGCGAACACTATAACTCAAAAACTTGAATAGATAGATGGATAAAATTTGGTACACAGTTTTATCGTCATGAATGTAGGTCCGTGTAAAATTTTGGGCCAAATCCGTCAAAGGGTTGACTGTCTGTCGGCCTGTATAATTTACCATTGAAACCAATCCGCCATCTCCACGCGCATGCGTACGGAAGCAATCATCTTTGCTCCCGAAAGGAGCGAATTACGTCAGTTTGCCCTTGAGACGGCAAGAGTGAAATCTAGCAGAGTGCGATAGATGCGTTTTAATCGGTACGCAACTCTTTGAATTCTTTACCTAGATATTTTTCAATCACTATAATGAAAAACCTTCTGATAGTCATTGGATTCTGGATAACAGTAGGTTCGAATTTTTTAGCGACGCGGGGGAAGGAGAAACTGCACCTTTTTGGGGAAGTATACGAGAAAGTTTAGGGGAGAACACTCCCGCTGGTTTGATTGTGGATTGAAAAGAACTTTGGAATGAATAGGAGATAATAGTTGAAAATCCCAAAACCCTCTTTTTCAAATCAATAAACAAAGCAGAAAACTCGGCAATACTGAAAGTATCTAGTGAATTGGAACACTAGGACTATCCAAGTTATTTACAAGGCTTCGACACAAAGATAATTACAAAGACGCGATTTTATTATTATTATTATTTTCTTCTTTCATGCTAAGTGGCTAAATCATCTTAAATTTAACAAATGTCTTTGAAGTCCGTGTCTTGTGAGTAATGAAAGCATTGTTCTGCATTTCAAGGAACAATGCGTCTCTTGTGTCTGCGCTTGCGTAATCATTCCTGCAAGCAACTGGAGTAACTGGTCTTTTCATTCACACCTGCGAAGAATGAAAACACAATGTCTCACAATTTTATGGGTTTGGGTCTGTGATACGGTTTCCTCTTCTTTTTCGCTTTGTTACGTCAAGTGTTTCATTTGTTACTTCGTTAAAGTATTACGCCATCCTAAACGCATAAAGTAAGCGAAGCAAATCCCTCGTTTTAAAAAACGAAACACGGATTTTGCTTAGAATCAAAGTAATTAGGGCAATTTTTAATTGAGATGTAGCTAAAGGGAAATCGCGCTATTCGCCTGGAAAATATAAAGACGCTGTTAATTAAAATTTTTTTGTTTTCAATGCGAGAAAATTGTGAAAAATAAAACTTCAAACCAGATAACATGTCATCCGAATTCTGATTGCGAAAGTTATATTTAGGTTTTTATGTTATTTATTAATGGCGTTAATCAAAAATTACACATACATCCATGCAGAAAAAAAACTATATTGTCGTCACATAGTGACATAATCACTGTACCAACTGTTCAGAAACGGATTCCGAGACTACCAATTTTGGACGATTTTACACCGGAAAGGGGTGTCAAGCAATGAGTCATATGAGCGCATGTCCGGATATCTTTATTAGGTCACGCTCTGTAAAATCTAAACATCACCCTTCCGTTCTTCACTTCCCCCCTATTTTGATGAAAATAACTCCGCCCGGCGCATGCGCAAAAGCATTGCTATACAATATAGTGGTGGTCGTATCGTTATTTATGGGAAACGAAAATGAGCCGTTTATTAAAAAGAAACGATATTTCCGAAGTAAACAGTTTAAGAAACAAGTTCGGCAGTTAACCTGTTGTTTTTCTAATAGTTTGTTGTTGTTGTTAATCGTTGTAGTTACTTTTATATGAGCATACTGAAATTTTATACTTTTTAAAATAATTTTTTATAAATTTAATAATTTTTTTTATAGATTAAAAAAATTCTCTGCAAATATTTACGAGGAGAAGAGTTAATATTTTTGTTGCACAGGTAACGAAAAACAGATTTCCTAATAAATGGCTAATTTTAAATTCTAATTTTGCCCGAGCAACGATAGAAGTAACATCGCAAACTATCTTGAAATCGAATTTAATTTAAGTGATTACCGCACAGTTAAATAAAGTACTCGTTTAATATATTATGCACTTGCAACAATTTAAAAAATACGATGTTTCTTTTTTTTTTTGGAAAAAAATAATAAAAGCTAACTGCTTTTAGCTGTATGCTGAGGGGGAGGAGGCAGTTCTTTCATTTTTCCTGTGAAACTGTTATTTTTAACCCTTAAAGGCCCCAATACGGGGACATAGCATTTATGTCATAGAAAACGAAAGGTCCCGCTACGGGGACATAACATTTATGCCATAGAAAACGAAAGTCCCGCTACGGGGACATAACATTTATGCCATAGAAAATGAAAGGTCCCGCTATGGGGACATAACACTTATGCCATAGAAAACGAAAGGTCCCGCTACGAGGACATAGCATTTATGCCATAGAAAACGAAGGGCCCCGCTAAGGGGACATGAAAAGAATTTAGTTTTAATTTCATTTATTTATCATCACTGTAGTTTTCTTTGTCAAATATTGTAACTTCATTGGTTCGTTGATCATATACTTTCAAAAATTATAAAAATTAATTTCATTTATAAAATTGTAAATCAACTAAATATATTGAATTTATATCTTATTTATTTTCCGTCGTCTTTTGGGTGAGTATTACAAAAAATGCTCTCGGCCGTTAAGGGTTAAAAATTAAGGATTTCTTAACCTTCCAGCGCGTATGCAAGAGATACTCTCATTGTGTATCGTATTACATATTTATATCGTTCTTTTAGAAATTTAAGTGAAATTTTTATTGATAAATACAGATACTAATAAATACAGATAACATAAATAAAAGTTGCATTTATCTTTGTAAAACAACACGATATATACATATTTACGTAATACGATGCACGATATGTCGTAAAATTTGTGCAGGCGCGACCGCTGGAAGGTTAATAATCACTAATTATGTGACTAACTGCATAACTGTATCTTTCGCGACCAATTTTTATAAAATGTGATGATTACGAACCATCTTCAATCTTCAATTTTTATTTGCATTATTGCATCTCATATAAACAACATCATTTTATTACGCACTGTCTCACATTTCGATGCTGTAATATTGTATGTCATTTTTTGAAATTAACTGATTTAACTATTCAGGGGGATTATGAAGTGAAAAAATATGATTTTTAGTTACTTTCTTGTAAAATGGCAACTATTTGGAGAGGGAAATTTTTTTTATTCAACGATTTCAATATTTTTATTTACTTAAAAAAATTTTAATTTGCAAGAAAAACTAAACGTGTCCATATTTGCCAGTGTCCATGAAGGGGTTAACTACTGTTTTAAATTAACCATCTTTTCTCTTTGTTTCTTTTTATCTTGTGTATCAACTACGTTTTAAGTTTTTTAAAACCATTGTTATATTATAATGTGTTTCTTTTGGTCTGTGTTTTAAGTTCAGCTACGTCGCTGTCAGTTCAAAGAACAGTGAGTCATTGCTGAAAGGTCGATAGTTTAATATAAATTGAGAAAAAATTCGGCGCGCCAGTCAGTAATTTTCTAAATTGAAAATAAATAAAAGAGAAGTTAAATAAAATGTTGTGATTAGAGAGTGTGTATTTGGATTCAGTTCGTGAAAGGTCGATAGTTTAATATAAATTTTTAAAAAATTCGACGCAGCTGTCAATAATTTTGTAAATTGAAATTAAATAAATAAGTAGATAAATAAAATGTTGTGAGTTCAGAGTGTCTATTTGGATTCGGTTCCTGAAAAGTCGATAGTTTAATATAAATTTTAAAAAAATTCGACGCAGCAGTCAATAATTTTGTAAATTGAAAATAAATAAATAAGTAGATAAATAAAATGTTGTGATTAGAGAGTGTGTATTTGGATTTAGTTCTTGAAAGGTCGATAGTTTAATATAAATTCAAAAAAAGAAAAAAAAATTCTGCGCAGCTGTCAATAATTTTGGAAAATGAAAATAAATAAAGAAATAGATAAATAAAATGTTGTGTTTTTAGAGTGTGTATTTGGATTCAGTTCGTGAAAGGTCGATAGTTTAATATAAATTCATAAAAAAATCGGCAGGACTATTAATAATTTTATAAATTGAAAATAAATAAAAATAATAATAGACAAATAAAATGTTGTCCTTTGAAATTGCGTTTTTGCATTGGTAGGAACTCATTCGAATGTTTCTCATGTACGCTCCGTTAGGCTCTTCAGCGCTGTTATCCACCCCTCCTGAAATGCTGGATATATCTTACCGAAATAGTTTTTCTAATCCCGCTCTCCGCTGGTTTTTCTTTCCTTCTTCATTTCTATATCGCGGGAGAGAATCCACAAGTGGCAATTTTCGGGTAGTTGCGCAGGCGCACAAGACACGTGGTCCCGGGGACATCTGAATCGCTATGGTTACGGGATCACAAAGAGCTGACGGATTTTCCGAAAGCGCTTCGGCCTATTTAGTTTCCATCTCTTGGAGAAAACGAGTCTTTCTCTACTTTCATGAGCGTTTTTGTGGACTTTATATGCACAGTGGTGTTCGGATAACAGTTCTTGCTTTGATAAAGAGAACTTGTTTTTCACATGGCCCAGAAAATGAAGGTAGGGTTTGCTGTTTCTTTTAAAATTGTGTGAAGGAATATAGAATAAAATCCTCGGAATATTCTCTCAATTTTGTAGTTAGCAAATATCAGAAAATTAGTTGTTTTTAAAAGTTATTAAATTCACTTTTTGAAGAAAGCGAGTCTTCCTCTACTTTCATGACCGTTTTTGCTGACTTTATATGCTCAGTGGATAAAACGTCTTGCTTTTATAAAGAGAACTTGTTTCACATGGCGAAGAAAATGAAGGTACAGTTTGCTGTTTCTTTTAAAATTGTGTGAAGGAATATGGAATAAAATCTTCAGAATAACCGCCCAATTTTGTATCAGAAAATCAGTGAAATAGTTAGTTGCTTTTAAAAATAAAATTATTTTAAATTAAATTTTTGTGCTTGGAAAATTTGGTATTAATTTTTAGATAATTTCAGAAATTCGTGCATATTTGCTAATTTTTTTCCGTACAAATCCTTATGAATTCATTCCATTTTTATTCAGTTGCTCTTTAGTACAAAAAGCTAGAGTAAAAAATGAAGTTGCTTCTTTTAAATATGCACTAAGATAAGATGAATCAAATCTGACGAATATTCTATCTTTTTTTTTGGGGGGGGGGGGAGAGAGAGAGAGAGAGAAATGATTACTTAGAATATTTGTCCAAAAAAGCAGTGATTAATTTCGTTAATACATGGAAAGCTTTGTAAAATTATCCTCAAATCCTGAATGGCTATTCATGTTATTTTGAAAACGTTTTTGTTTTGGTTCATTTCCTTAATTATTCTTTAAAAGAAAAAAAACTAAACTGCAAGACGATAATTAACTAAAATCCTCTCAGTTAAATAATCTGTAAGAAACAGGATGGTTATTATATATTTTGGGTAACGTAATCGTAGTGTAATAATTGATTGTTATTACTAGTTATTTACTATAATCGCATGGATATTTATTTATTTTACTATATCGCATATTTTTCTGTAAATTTGCATTTTTTCTGCATTTTATTGAATAGTCCAAAGTCATAAAGCAGGATATTATTCCTTTACTTAAGGTTTATTTTTAACAAAAGCATAATTTTTTTTAAATCAGTGTGTCATTTTGCAAACCTTGAAATGTGAAATTTTGAAAATTATTTTAGATTCATTTATATGAAGTCCGAATTTCGTCGTTTTATATCGATTTATACAATATAGCAGAGAGCTTAGGAAATTCTTCCATCCACGCAGCAGTATATTCTTTCATGAAATATGCATTTTTCAGTCAATTGATTACTAAATAATATTCTAGCTTTCAAACACAACATGCATTTTAATTTTTTTTTTTTTTTGCAATGACATTATCGATTTGCACTGACCCATGTGTTTAATTTTTCTTTAAATTAGTATTCTAAATTCTTCTTCTAGATTCATTTATATGAAGTCCGAATGAATGTCGTCGTTTTATAACGATTTAGACAGTATGGCAGAGAGCTTAGGAAATTCTTCCGTTCATGCAGCAGCATATTCTTTCATGAAATATGCATTTTTCTGCCAGTTGATTACTAAATAATATTCTCGCTTTCCAACACAACATGCATTTAAAAACAATTGCAATGATATTATCGATTTGCACTGACCTATGTGTTTCATTTTTCTTTAAATTAGTATTCTAAAAGTTTAGCAAATATTTCATTACGATAAATGATTTTCTCTGCATTCTGCGGAATTGGTTTCGTGTTCAATGTGTAAAAAGCAGGTTGGGACAATGAGGATTTTTAATCTGTTACTAATCTCAACGTTCTTTATTTCACGTTGAGAAACGCATTAGTGAATCATTTTGATATTTCTTAAACTATCTTATTTTTCTGATTAGTAATTTTTAAATATTAATAACAAAATGGCTTTTTGTTTCGTTCTATATTCCAGATCCATTCATTGTCGTTTTCTTGAAAAGGTATCGTTTACAACTGCAAATTTCTCGTCTATGTTTCTCTTAAATTCAGATTTTTAAGACCGTTTGAAAATTTCTTTTCCATAGAATATTAATAACAAAATGGCGTTTTATTTCGTTCTATATTCCAGATCTATTCATTGTCGTTTTCTGGGAAAGGTATCGTTTACAGCTCCACATTTCTCTTCTATGTTTCCCTTAAATTCAGATTTTTAAGACTGTCTGAAAATTTTTTTCCATAGCTTCCATTATCGACATTACTCAAATGAAGTTTGCGTTAGTAACAAATTTCATGAAAAGTATGCTGAAGTAAAATCATCGCAACCAATTAATATAAATAAAATACAATTTTTAAATTTTTTGTTTATTGCAATAAATATTGAACTTCAGTTACTACAAAATGGCTTTAATTTATATCAGAATATCTTTATCATTTTTCTCATTCAGTATTTCTCTTTTCATGCGGAACATTTTGTATATTAATTTTGAAAATCTTAACCCCCTGCGATTTCCGCGGGTTGGCAGCAAGTCTCCTTTCTGCTGGATCCTGCAGTTTTCACATCCTGCTAATGTGTTTACTTAGTACTTTTATAGTGTTGGATCATATTGTACTAATAAAGCTTTGCATATAAATAGCAACTCGCTTGGCTCAACGGTATATGAACAGGTTTGCATCTAAATAGTGATTTTTTAAAAAAAATACGCAGTCATTAATTTAATTGTTAATTAGAGTATTCAAATCAATATTGTTTTTTAAAATTATTTTTGCTTATTAATATTAAAGAATGTGATGATAGCAAATGATTGCAAAATTTTCGCAACCCCGAATATTTCATTTGTGAAAGTAGGTTCTCCTCAACTTATAACCGAGTTCCGTTCCGAACAACAGGTCGTTAGTCGGATTTATATTTTTTCATCAATATTTTCATTCAAATGGTACATGAAACACAAAAATTCAATCTATGTGCATGTAATAATTTGGCATTTTTCTATTTTTTAAAAACGCTTCTTAAATTTTAATTTATTAAATTATTTCTACTTAAGCTCTAGTATAGGAATAACTGTGACTGTAACTCGCTGAGATCCGGTTTCAACCGCTCTAAAGCGTTCGGAGATTTTCCCGTGTCTCAGCAGTATAAAAATGTTTGACGGCAACGCTCTTTTGTAACCATGTAACACACTTCGAAAGACATGCTGCCTTCGAGCGTACTTTTCTGAACAATGGTCACGGCTTGGATCAAGATGAATTATCCTTCGAATATTTAAATTTCTCTGTTGTACCAGGACATCAACATGCATTTCCGTCTTTATGTGGAGATATAATTTTTACAAGTATGCGATTATACAGACCGACAGACCATCAACCCTTCGACGGATTTGGTCCAAACTTTGATACGGACCTATATTCCTGATGATAAAACTGTGTACCAAATTTTATCCATCTAGTTATTCAAGTTTTTGAGTTATAGAGTTCACATCACCGCGGACAGACAGACTTCCCCTAGACAGATTTTGTCCAAAATTTGATAGAAACCTAAAAATTATGTGTAAAGGCTACATACCAAATTTCATTCTTGTAGCTTTAATATTTTTCGAGTTATCGTGTTCACAGACACACAGACATAATTCCAAAGTTGTGTTTTTCGGACTGAGGGAGGTCTAAAACGTGGAGATTCGTCAAAATCTCGAGTTCGAATTTTTTGACGATTGCAATACTTTCTCTTTCTATACTTCGTATGCGAGAAAATAATAACGGGCCAACTAGCCCCGGTCTACCTTACTGTAAATAAAAATAATAAAAATACAACTTGGAATTGCAGTTTATTTTGAAATCTGAAATTTATTTTCTGTGGTCATAAGCACAGATGATCGCAAGTCGCATAGGTAAAGTCGAGATGTATTCAAGTATTAAATATTTTATAATAAGCAAATAAATTTATGAATATTAAATAGTTATTTATGTTGAGTACTAAGCTCATCCAAAAAATAAGTACCGCTTGCGCATATCTCCCGCGCATCTGACAGCACGAAGGTCGCGCATGCGTAGCTACATCCTTCAACTCGAGAACGAATTAGTCTATCCATTTTGTTTGTTTACGTTTTTTTTGTTACATTTGAAGTCATTGTTTCTCGGTAATCATGCTTAAAACAATCGATCGACCCGCCAGCTCTGAAATAAGAGCCGTTATCAAGTTTTTGAATGCGAGAAATATTCGACCTTGCGGAATTTATCATCAGATAAGTGAAAGTCAGTCCGGACCTAGCTCCATCCGGCTTCCATTTGTTTTCTCATCTCAAGAAATTTCTTGCCGTCCAGCAGTTTGCAAGTGATGATGAGATCAAGGTAAACGTCCAGAACTGATTCAGGTCGCAGGCGGCCGAATTCTACGAAGCGGGTTTGTTGCAATTTGAGCCAAGATATGACACATGCCTTAATTCGCATGGTGAACATGTCGAAAAGTAGATTTTTCTGTAATAAAATACAAATGAAAACAAATTGCTAATCTTTTTTAATACCCAAACGGTGCTTACTTTCTGGATGAGCTTTGTATAATAATGTGTGGTTCTATGCTTGTTTCTTACTAAATTACCAGACTTAGAGAGTATTTGATTGAACTTGGTCAACATATCTGTGATCAGAATCTGCACAACATAACGCGTCGTTTGAGAGGCACGCATTGCCGTTATCAATCACTTTGATTGCTCTAAATAATCTATATTGATTTAGAGGCTGAGTAACAAAATAATGCAATTTTAAATTTATCAGCTTTTTTGTTTGAATACGCATGTATGTAATAATTTAAAATTTTTAATCTTCTTTAAATTAAATCTTTTTTAACGCCTCTTAATTTTTAATTATAAATGAATAACTTCTAGTTCAACATTAGATAAACGCATTTCTATTGTAACTTACAAAGTCACGAGATGTTCGGGACTTTCCCATTTTCTCAGCAGTATAAAAAGTCACGACTGCCGCCATCTTTCTCTTTTTAACTTGGGCCTTCACGAGAAGGCTAGCTGTGCCATTTGCCCTGAGACTGGTTTTTCTCCCCGCCCGTTTTAGTCGAAAAATTGGGCAAAGCATTCACGGAAGTTCCAAAGTTTGTTTTGAGACAAGGTTCAAAGTCGCAGAATTCCTGCCATCCAGACTCCTCTTCCCCCACTCGGAGATTTCTAGTTTCATTTCTACCCTCGGTGCGAGGTGCCAATGTAGGCAGATCCTTTGCTTTGCTCAAATTGGAATCGGCGGATTGAGTTTTAGAATTTAAGTTCTTTTGAATTCCACTATTTGGAATCATTTGCTCCAAATTTGACATATTTTCGACCTTGACGATAAGTTTTTCCGTGTTCCAAAAATTCAATTTTGGAAGAAAAATTTAATTTTTATCTATAGTTGCATTATCTGCCCATCATCATTTTAATTGAGAATGTTTATTTATTTATTTATTTAAAGAAAAGCACACTACAGAGAAAACTCCATTTACAGAGTGCTGACAAACACACGAAGAACAAAAGTCACAATGAGTAAATAAAAAATGAAAAAAAATGCCTTAGAAAGCTAAAAGTAGACCACAGAGAATACATAAAATCATAAAACTTATGCAAACGTATATATAATTAAAAACGAAAATACATAATCACAAAACTTTAAGACACACTATGACACCAAAAGCCGTATTATTATTATTTTTTTAAATTTAAAGTTCATTTCCAAAAAGCAAGGGTCAAAAAGTCAAAACACGCAAACACCGAGTCTAATAAAAAACACACCAGGTGTTTAAAAGTTTAAAAACGTACGGCGCCAAAAAACTGGTCGAATACATAAGAACACGGAAAATCAAATAGCATAAAAATCTAAAATGTTGTAGAAAGGCAAAATAAAACGTATCATGTATTTAAAAGATGCAAACATTTCGACTTAAAAGCACCTAGAGACATATTAAAAATGTCAAGTTCATCAGAAAACGTGTTAAAAATTTTATAAAACCTATATAACGAGAACCTGTTAATATAATTAAATTTTGAATCTAAATTTGGAAAGGAACTCTGGTTTCTTAAAAATCTGGCGGGCACAAATAAATCTATTGAGCTCATTATTCTAATAAAGTAGTTTTTGGGGCACCAACAAATGCATCGTCATTTAAAAATGCCTCAACACATCGCCTAACAGAAGAATGTTACATGTATACTGTACAAGTGATTTACTCGACTCATATGTTTTAATAAAGAGGTAATAAGCTGAGATCCGAGCTCTTATCTTTCCAGCTGCTCGCTTTTATTTCAGCAGGTGGCATTTATTGCAGGTAATGAAATCCCCAACAGAAAATAAAAGCGTGGAAACACGGGCAATTAAGTATCCTGTTTAATAATTGCAAAATATATTTGTTAGTTGGATGCATTTACTGAAATATGACAATAGGGAACACTAAACTTATCGACCTTATGTAGAATATATATATCGCTTAATTTTACTTTACATTCTAATATTATATATTTTAAAGTCTTAATGTATTCCAAAATCACTTCTTAAACTCCAGTTTCGTTTTATTTCCCGCGCTGGAGGTATATTAAATCTCGCGTTTTGGCATATTTATTACTGAAAGAATATTCTAATTACTTCCACGCGCCCACATAAATCGCGAAATCGTCGACTTGTTGGCGCCATACTTTTCCCTAAAACACTTACGTAATTTACTAAAAATAGCTAATATTCCCTTCACTTTGATCACGTGTCTATCTGTTAATCCCTTATCCGAGAGAATGCAGGGATTTTCCGTTGTCTTTTTGACTTGAAGCTTTCATGCGAAATGTACGTATGTCCGCTACTCTCCTGAAATTTACTTAAATATTTTGATAAATAAAAATTAGTTAATAACTCGGCCTGTTCCTTATTTAACAACTAAAACAACGAAATCATTATATATATATGTAAGATCTGGCTTTAAAAAAGTGAAGGCAGTCCATTTTCATCAAGGAAGAGACGAATTTTGTTTAGATCTTCTTTTATTTAGGCATCAGACGTTATTATTCATAGGTAAAGCACTTAGTTTTTACGTAGCTCCATGATCAGAATTTATAGAAGTTTGCGCCGAGCGGCGCGTTGCTGTTGAAAGCTTACATCTCGGCGTGAAAAAGGGCAGAAATGAATGCGCAGAACGCTTAAGTACTCAGAAGAGGGAATTCCCCTTGAAACCCGTGATTTTAAAAGAAAGTTGTAGTGCGTTAATTATGATGAAAGTAGAAGTATTTAAAATGAGGTGTCATTAAGATTATTTAGGAAAGTTAAATTAAAATATCACAATTTCCCCCCTCCGCAAGAGTCGTACGACAGCTGGGCCCTTGCTATCGCAAAACCTGCGAAGTTGGACAAGTTACCTTTAAAATATTATTAAAATTTTGATAAATTGTTTTAATTGCTGGTCATGGGCTTGACTTTAAAAATATCAACAACAAAAGTACAATAAGATTTACACATTTTTCAAAGGCACTTCAGTGAGTACAAGTAAAAATATAAATGCAAGGATATTTACAAAAACATAGAAAATATTCATTTAAATATAAAAATTATTTCAATAT
Organism: Araneus ventricosus; assembly: GCA_013235015.1. Lineage (NCBI taxonomy): Eukaryota > Metazoa > Arthropoda > Arachnida > Araneae > Araneidae > Araneus > Araneus ventricosus. The sequence continues at coordinate 26,160 of BGPR01013223.1, forward strand.
GTACACAAAAATTTTAAATTAAATATGTTCCCTGGAGTACTCCATTAAACGCTAGCTAGTTGACTGTAGAAAAAAGTTCCATTCATGTGATGAAAAGTTCTTCAAATAAAAGTTCTTTCAATAGTAATTGAACTATTGATTTGTTTAGATGAAAAATAATTTAATGTAAATATTCAATTGCATATTCAACTAAAATGGCATGAAAAAACATTGATAAATAAAAATACAAATGTTTCAAATAGAAAAATAAGAATATACTAATGTTTGATGTCAGTGACATTTCATTGAGTTTAACATCAGTGACAAAAGTATGTTTTTGTTAATCTTGATGATGTCGCCTAAGCAACTGGGAGTATCACCAAGTCTGGGCAAAAAAGGGACAAGGTCTTTGTGATCTGTTTCATGCATTCTCCCAGAGAGAGAGACAATGCACAAAACAAAACACAATATTGTTAAACACTGTTTTTAAAACAGTAAGTCTCATTTCATTTATCATCGTTTTGTTCTTTGGGAAACACCAAAGAAGAAAAATATTAAGACTCAGCCCTCCATGGGGAAAGGGTTTTTGAACGGACTGACTCTTACCAAAAGGGACAGAATTATAAAGGCAGGACAAGCTTTTTTTTTATGTAGTTAATTTATTACTCATGACTTAATTTAAGTTTATCTGGTGAATGAAAACATCTTAATTTAGAAATATGCACAATTTGTGTGGCTTGTTTTGTTAAAGGATTTGGTTTATTAATTTCATAAGTTACTTCAGAACATTGTTTAATAACTTCATATGGGCCAGAAAAAGGAGGAGTTAATTTTCTAGTATTGGGATAATGGAATTCTTCATAAACAACAAGATCACCTGGGTTAAATTTCTTGTCAACAAAACGTGCATCATATCTTATTTTGTTTTTGTTATGGTAATCTATTGTTCTTTGTAAAGCCAAATTACGAGCTTCGTTAACAGGTTCATAATAACTATTTTGACCAATAGGGGAGTCATAAGGTAATGTACCAAGCAACAAGTAGGCAGGTGGATATTTGGTTATTGAATGGGGAGTTAAGTTATACTCATTAGTAACACTTTCTAATAATTTAGTCCAAGGAACTTTAGTGGAAGTGGAATTAACTTTACATTTAAGCCTAGTTACTAATGATTGATTAACACGTTCAACTTTGCCATTTGTTTGTGGGTGATGTGCTGTGGTTAAAAGATGTTTAACATTATAATTTCTTAGGAATTTTTTAAATCGAGAGGAAGTAAACGCAGCATTTCTATCAGTTAATAATTTTACAGGGACTTGAATTTGGAAAATTTGTTTTAGAATATTAATGTAAGTTTCAGAGTTTTCATTTTTTGAAGGAAAAGCCCAAACATGTCTTGTCGCATGGTCAATCACAATATGAAGAAATTTTTTTGTTGAGTTGTAATAATTGAAACCTCCAACAGTATCTACAGAAATACATTCGAAAGGGGTACTAGTAGGAGGTACTTGTTGGAGCAGGCCAAATCTTTTTTGTTTTCGCTTTTTGTTAAGTTGACAAACAGAGCAATATTTAACAAATTCAGTTATATCAGAGGTAATATTAGGCCAATAATACTGAGGAGTAATTAAATTTAACATTTTTTGGACACCAGGATGACCAAATTGTTCATGAGCTTGATTTAACAATTTAAGTCTTAATGAAAATGGCACAACTATTTTGTACAAATTTCTCTTTTTTATTACTATTACATCTTTAACTTCATGATACTTAGGTCCACAGAGATTATCATTTTTTTGTTGAGTTTTTATTTCATTTATGTCTAACAAATGTACTGCATGTTGAAGATGGTGAGAAACTGGATGCCTAGATAACATATCTGCTTCAATGTTAGTGCAACCTTTTTGATATTTAATTTCATAGTCAAACATACTTAACTTTAATGACCAGCGGAATAACCTACCTCTTAAGTTTTTAACATTTTTGAGCCAAACGAGAGCCGCATGATCAGTATGAATGACAAATTTTTGACCGTGGAGGTAATAGTAAAATTTATCCAAAGCATCAACTATTGCAAGACATTCTAACTCAGTTATAGCATAATTTTTTTCATAGTCTCTTAAAGTTCTAGAATGATAAGCTATTGGATGTAAAACATCAGAGGCATCAGGTTGTTTCAAAACAGCTCCAACACTTTTTTGTGATGCATCGACAAAAACATGACAAGTTACATCAGGGTTATATAAATTTAAAATTGGTTTAGTTGTTAGGGTTTCTTTAAGCTTGTCAAATGCATCCTGACATTCATTTGTCCAGTTAAATTTTACATCTTTTTTCAAAAGTTGATTTAAAGGATATCTAAGTTTAGCATATTGAGGAATAAATTTATTGTAAACATTTACAGAACCTAAGAACCTTTGAAGTTCTTTAACATTAGTGGGTGGTTGCAATTTTTTGATAGTTTCAATATTAGCATTATTAGGGGAAACTTTACCTTGTTCAATTTCATAACCCAAAAAGCTAATTTTAGTTTGGGCAAAAACACATTTGGATAGTTTCAATTTAATGTTTTCTTTTTCACATATTTCAAAGATTGTTTTAAGATGTTTCCAATGTTCTAGTTCAGATGAAGAGTACACAATGATATCATCAAAATAATTGCAAGCAAAATCAATTTTATATTTAGTTAATATTCTTCGAATTAATCTATTAAAAATGGCAGGAGCTACTTTAATGCCAAATGGTAATCTGCACCACTCATATAAGCCAAAATTTGTGCAGAAAGTTAGTTTTTCAGTATCTTTTGGGTGAATGGGCACATGCCAATACCCCGAAGCCAAATCCAAAGAGGAAAAAATTTTTGCTTTTGATAATTTATCTAGTAGACTATCCATGAGGGGTAAGGGTTCAGAGTCTGATTTGCATAGAGCATTTAATTTCCTGAAATCTATGCATAATTGAGTCTTTTTACCCTCATCACGTTTAAAAGCTAAAGTTACAGGAGATGAATAGGGACTATTACTTTCTTTAATTAAACCAGCTTGCAACAATTTCTCAACCTGACTCTTTATTTCTTGTTCCTCAACAGGAGAAGTACGATAAGGTCTCAAACTAACAGGCAAGTCAGAATTGAGCACAATTCTCTGTGGTTCAACTCTGAGTGCACCAACATCATACTTGTCCTTTGAAAAAACTGAATCAAAATTTTTAATTATGTCTTTTACTTCTTTTCTTAACTCACATTTATTCTCTGTGACAGACTGAGGAGGGTTAACCTGATCTTCAGTGGTCTGAGAACAATGGGAGTTTATTTGTTTACATTCAGAAATATGTAAAGAAATGTTTTGTTTGTTTTTATCATTTGAGTGATTTTTATCATTTTGACTTTTATTTAAGTTTTTTCCATTTTGACAAATTTTTTGTTTACTGCAGTCTATAGTTATGTCATATTTTGACAATTCTGGCATTCCTAGGATTATATAAGGTAAAGTATGATCTAGAACATACATAGTCACATTTTTGTTTATGGTACCAATTTTTAATGAAAATGTACAAGTTTTAGTAAGGCTAATTGTACCCCGGGTTTGCTGCACAATTATACCTTGAGCATTTGTCATTTTTAAATGGTTTTTTGTCACTAAATCACGTGGGATTAAAGAGATAGTTGAACCAGTGTCTAAAACACATGGCAACGGGTTTCTTTTGTAGTATCCGGATACTGTAGGTAATTGCCATTGTTGATTTTCCTCCTTTGGAGGGTCAAAATTAGGTGGAGCAGGATTGGGAGATGGTAATTGTCCTGCGGAAAGTCCAAATGGGCAAGTTTGTACCCAATGATAAGCATTGGCAATGCCTTGTTTTGTGCAAAGCCAGCATGGTGAAGGTGGTAGTTTCTCTTGAAAATGGGTGTTAGCATTACTAAAAGGTCTGAAATTTTGCCTAGGTGGAGGAGTTTGGTAATTGTTATTTTGCCCGAAATTTTGCCTGGGTGTAAAGTTATGGGGCCTAAAATTTCTTGGCTGCCATTGGTTACCACTAACAGAGTTTGTTTTTAAATTTTGGGTGGCAGAATGGCTAGGGTTAATTTGATTTTCATCTGATTTTTGAATTTTTATCAATTTTGAGGCCATTGTGAGCCATTCTGTGGGATTGTTAGGGGAATTTATAGCAAGAAGTTGTCTTAAATTAACTGGCAAGCCATCCGAAAGTCCCTCAAGTATCATGCTTGTAGCTAAATTTAATTGTCTGCCTATTTTTAATTTTTCTTGGAAGTATAAAGTTATATCATCACCTTCTTTAAATGATTTCGAAGTGAAATCACTCAAATTGACTAGGTTAGGGGCTATGTACCTTTCAGTTAAAAAGGAAACGAATTCCTCCCAAGTTTTAATTGTATCGTAGGAATTTACATATTCAGTTAAAGCATTGTTTTTTAAGTATGCTGTTATGTTGTTCAATTTCCATGTATCATCCAAGTTATACTCTTGACATTTATCATTAAAGTATTTAAGCCAAGAATTTACATTCATAGAGTTATTCGGGTCAAAAGGGATGATAATGACAGAATTAGTAGCCTGCATTACAATACCAGATTCATCTGGTTTAGCATTTGTTTTGTCATTCATTTTAACTATTTTACCAGATCTTAAATTCATGCAGGAAAAATTTAATACAAGTTAGGGAAAATAATTTTAAATTTAAGGGAATTTTAAAATAAGTACATGTTAAACTATTTACTTTAATGCTGCAATTAAATACACAGAACAATACTAATTTTCAGTATAATTTCACGAAAATTCAACTACTAAAATTCATAAATAATTATGTATGAAACATAAACAACACACTCAAAAAATAGAATGATACTAAATAAATTCAAATTAATGTTTCAAAAGAATATATTTCATAATTTACCAAAAATATACTGATCAGTATTATATTTAATATCACAACCAAAACAAAACTATTTATCAAAGAAAATACATTATAAATGAAAATCAATTTAAAATAAAATCAAACATTTTAAAAACAATGAAGATCATGATCTCTCTTATTTATTTTCCCCCCTACCCAGCAGCTGCATTTTTTTTTTTCGCACTTGATTAATTAAAGAAATATGTAACTTCGCTATTTTCGTTGAATCATTTGACACAATTTAAGCCACAGCGATACCGAAACGTTAGCACATTGCAGAACACCACTTGAATTCTTGCACATTTTATATGGTGGAAGACAAAGATGAACACAATGATTAAAAAGAAGGCGGCACTATGGACATTTACTGTACACAAAAATTTGAAGAGTATTCTCGAAGAACAGAACTTTTGCTGAAATAAAGGCTTCAAAAATACTTGAATGAAGAAAGGATGGACGAGTAGAAATTTAGAATGACGACGTTTTTTTGTGGGTATCCAATTGTGCGTGAATTCGGGCGTGAACGACGACTTTGTTATTTAGCTGAATGGCGGCTTCGAAATCCATTGTATGGGGTTTACCCGAAGCAGGAGCATGGTATCCTGACGGCTTTTGTAAGATCTGGCTTTAAAAAAGTGAAGGCAGTCCATTTTCATCAAGGAAGAGACGAATTTTGTTTAGATCTTCTTTTATTTAGGCATCAGACGTTATTATTCATAGGTAAAGCACTTAGTTTTTACGTAGCTCCATGATCAGAATTTATAGAAGTTTGCGCCGAGCGGCGCGTTGCTGTTGAAAGCTTACATCTCGGCGTGAAAAAGGGCAGAAATGAATGCGCAGAACGCTTAAGTACTCAGAAGAGGGAATTCCCCTTGAAACCCGTGATTTTAAAAGAAAGTTGTAGTGCGTTAATTATGATGAAAGTAGAAGTATTTAAAATGAGGTGTCATTAAGATTATTTAGGGAAGTTAAATTAAAATATCACATATATATATATTCATTCACAATTCATCATTTGCTGGTGGTTGAAGATGGCGGAATTGTACATTACTCTACGTAACTTTTTTGTTTGTTTTGTGCAACCTTTTTGTAACAACCTTTGTCCTTTTAATAATATATATGATGATATTTCGTTTATAAATTTTGTTAGAAGGGTTTTTTTTGCCTGTTTTTGTTTATAGCAAATTTGGCAAAAATTGTTTCCTTTTAGAGAGCAACGATAATGTATGCGTTTGTTTTAAAAAAATTAGCTGAATTGTGTGCTCTCTGCTCAGGCTATATAAATACAATTTCGATTGCTTTCTTATATCCTTTGAACATCATCTCAGATCCTATCCTTCCTAATCCTTCAGCTGAATCACGAACTCGAAATCCGAACTCATTAATTTTATTTCATTTCATTTTTCGTTCAATAGATTCTTTGAATGGAACTCGTCAAGATTATTACTTTTATGCTGCTTTTTTATCATTACTTTTATTATAACAATTACAGACAATTTGGTCGGCAAGAAATGGAGCTTTTAAAAATAAATAATCGATTTATTAGTACTTTTAAAAAAGAGGAATCCTATTGTTATTCGATCGCAGTATTGCATCGTATCACAGACCCGCTTAATGACCCTAGTTGTAAGGTGTCGGAACTGGAGGTTTTGCGGGTTCGAAATCTGGTTACTAAGATCCGCATTATTGGGCTTGTGCGATCGCTAAATCATGTAGGGTTCAAGTCCTCCACTGGCCTCTTCCCGCCAATCGGATTAGAAGCTTCAACCAACACTAACCGCACGCCCGACCGAACGTCACATGTCCATTTTATGACTTTCAACAAATAGTGGACCAAACTCTAGTGATAAAAGATACTTTTTTTTATTTATGATGTTTAATTCAGAACCATAAATAAACTTTACATAAACCTAAAAATTTAAGGTATTATAGCAGCAGTTCGGAAACTCTCCGCGCTTTTGCGCATGCGCCGGGTGGAGTTATTTCATCAAATAGGGGAAAAGTGAAGAATGGAAGAATTGATGAACTGATCCATACATTAATCAATTTAGAAAAAAAGCAGGCATTCACCTTTTCGAAGCGTTTGCAGCGGCAGGCATTTCGACGCACCGCAGGCAGAAGGACGTTACAGAACCTCTCTTGTTGCTCACGTACTGTTGTAGACGCCACTGACTATATAAGTAAATAACATTATGTTGATTCACTGTAAAACTTTTTAAAATAATTCTTCAAAAATATCTTCTGCATTATTAATTTATATATAATCGTCCAGACATTAAAATGGCGGAGGGTTAAATAAACACGCCTTGCTCGTGATTAACTAACGCCCTTGTCGATTTCTGTTGGTGTCAAAAGAACTCCGACAGTTTCTTTTAGTAAAGCTAAGCAAAAAGATCGTAAATTTCACTTCTTCATGCTGGTGGAATAAATTTCAATAAAATGACTTCATCTGTTTCGAAACGAAAGTTCGTGGCAATTGATTCATGTCGTTTTTATTTATAAGTGGTAGTTAGTAGTTTTATTTCTTTGTATTTTCTTTCAGTATTTCTTTATTTGTATTCATTAATGTATTTTTTTTTTCTGTTAGTGGATTTTGCTTTATTTTTTACTTTCAGGAAACGCAAGTAGTGATTTAAAATAGGGTATTATAAATGAAGGTAGTATCAATTGATTCATCAGTTCTGTTTTCATGCTTTTTAATTTCTTAAGCACTCTGCCAATGTAAATAAGTTTTTCTACTATAATAACTTTTCGTTAAGTAAATCTGTGACAATGGGATACAGGGTGTTTGGAGGGCTAAAGCCCGTCTCAGACTGAACATAAATCTTCTAGTATATATCTTCTAGTAATCTACTTCAATATATTTGTTCAAACTAGCTCGTCAACTGTAAAGCATTATATTTTTAAGACATTGTTTTGAGTTGAGTGAAAAAGAATTAAAGCATTGCTTTAGTATAGAGCCTTTCCTTTTATAAATATAACGGTTAGTCGTAATTTTTCTGTGTTATTTTCAGGTGCAGAATTAATGCAATTCGATCAAAATCATTTCCATCATGATTTAAATTCAAGTTTAAAATTAATTTGATTTTTATTATGTTGGTACATGATAAAAGTTATTCTTTATTCTTTCTCGATTCTCTGGAATCGTGAACCATCTCCTAATATATTATTTTGATATATTTGTTTCAAAGTATCTAACTTGCATTTTTTTAACAAGGCATATTGCTTATGATTTAATGAGGAAAACTCATTGTATTATTTTGGTATGATCTTTTCGATATGGTGATAGGTAATTGAGTGACAATTTTTTTCCTATTTTTTTGTAGTTTTCTGCTGAAGAATTAATATTATTCCGATGCAATAGAAGTTACGATAAAATAGAATTTCGCTGTCTGAATAAAAGACTTTCTGTTCGAATATTTTTTACAACATAACTCTCTGAATCAAATGGTTAAACGACTTTTAACATAATAAATTTTCAGAACATGCATAGTTAATTATGTATGAATATAATTAACTTTGTATTATTAATCAATACAGTTATATATCAAAATCCCAATTCAATTAATTTATTAAATAAAACATTTAGCTTTCCTTCAATTTTATAGATATTTTCAATGAAACTTACTGTCTTAGAATAGAATATTCATACAGAATAAAATTAATAATAACTGAATATTTTCAAATAGTCAGTCGAAATAAATTAAAATTATTTTAAAATGCAGGAAATAAAATTACCGTTTTTTTGTCGTGATGGAAAACATGGAGCAGATATCTGCAATTATGTATATTTCTCAGACAGAAAAATAAACACACACACTTACAAAACAACGATAGCCTTAGTCTCGAAACTCACGAAAGAATCGAAACATTATCGTATATATTTCTTATTATATTTATTTATTTTTATTTTGCTTATTTATTCATTATAAAATATTAGAATTATAGAATATATTTATTTATTTTATTTGCTTTATTTATTCATTATAAAATATTAAATTGCGAATATATTTATTTTGTTGCTTGTTATCCATTATAAAACTCAATAAATTATAGAATATATTTGTTATCTATTTATCATATTATTTTTGTTTTATTTGTTGATGGCCTATCTGTCCCAAAGACTTATTTAGAATAATTCATATTTTCAAAATAAAAGTCGATCAATTAAATTAAAAAGCAATTTAAAATATTACAAGTACTGTATTGTTTGTCTTGATAGAAAAAAATGGAACAGACGTCTACAGTTGAATCGGCTATGGTGAAAAGTAAACACACATATAAAAACAACCAACCCCACATAGTCTAAGTCTCCAAAACTCATGAAACGGTCGAAAAAATTATCGACTACTTCTGTTTTTTTTAGAGTGAAATATAGTTGCTGAACGTTGAAGAGTATTTGTCAATAATTATTATCTAAAAATATCGGTTGATTGACGTTAAGCGCTGAAAGGAGAGATAAGTAAACGTTAAAATAATAGAAAATATCTCTATTTCTGAACCTGTCTATCCAAGGTGAGACTAAATCACGATCTCAGAAACTCGTGGAAGAGAGCTCGGTTATGACTCTCGTGGGACGTGGGGCTCAAAATGGCAAGGAACTGTGTAAGTCCCAGAAAGTCTTTCTGTTGGACTTTTCAAAGAATTTAGCCTTTATATGTCTGAGAAGCATTGTAGGATTGTTTGCATGAATTTTTTAGATTTTTTGTCGAAAAAACATAAGAAAGGCGCAGTTGGGGTCTGCGCCTTAGATTTTTTCATTGGAAACGTCGGGATAAATCTTAAGTAAGTGTTTCGCATTAATATGCAATTTAATTATCAATCACCATTTAATACAATATTTGCTGGAAGTATATAATGCAATATAATGGTTACAGAATAGATAAATCACAAGTTTATCGCGTGTAGCAAGGTCTGTGGTAGCTTGGCGATTTGTCTATTCTGTAACCATTGTATACTACTCTATTGTGAATATTGTAGTAAAGGTGATAAAACCATATTAATACGAAAACACTTAATTTCCATCAACGTTTTCACAGCAATCGGCATGACTTGAACTACACCTTTCTTATATTTTATTAGTCTTAACTTTTGATGGCGCCATCAGTTGACGGTATGTAGAACTACATTTCAGCGGCGTATGCATAGTAAAACGTATTTACTACAAATGCTCATATTTCCCGTAATATTAAAATTTTTTGAATTCAAATTTAATACAATGTTTTCTTGTAAGGTATTGTCCAAATATTCTGTAAGTTTCGTTACAATTCGAAGAAAGCCTCTCATATTATAAAAAAAAATAGTTTGAAATTTTTCAGTTTAATACCGATTTTTTACTTATATTCTGATAAATATTTTTTTAAATTCAATAAATTTCATTAAAAATAATTTTTTTAAATATAATTAAATTAAACAAAATTTTATTCTTTGGCAATACCTAGTAATACTCCTAAAGCTCTTTAAATGACACCAGAATCAACCTCCTAGCTAAACGCTTTCTACGCACACTTATTTATAACCTTACATGAAAGCTAATTCATAACAATCTACGCGCATGCACTTCACACTGGTACGGTATTGACATCACAGGCCAAACAAACACTATGCGACAGCTCTTTCAGATATGATCTATCAGTTGTGCAGGTCACACTATTTTGCATTATTAGTCTCGTAAGAATTGTAGCGTGTTCAAATCTGACGGTATTTTGTGGCACAATTTCGACCGATATCACTGTAACGAGCGGAAAGACGTTTACACGTCAAAAAAGATCAAGGAAATCTGCAAACAGCCATCCCCATTGCAATCTTTTTTGCCAGTTTAAATTTTCTATCAATTATTTTGCCAAGTAATGTTTGATCTGGCTTTCCATAAGTGATTCTGTGTGGGATGTGAAAAAAAATCCATTACTTCATTTCTTCGCTTAACAAGTACTACAATTACTCATTCAAGGAAATACTCAATTTTTCGCAACCAATAACGGATTTTTTTCACCTCTGATCAATATAATAATTTTTCACATCTGATCAATATAATAATTTTTTACATCTGGTCAATATAATAAGTTTTCACATCCGATCAATATAATAACTTTTCACATCCGATCAATATAAACTTTCACATCTGATCAATATAATATTTTTTCACATCTGATCAATATAATAATTTTTCACATCTGATCAATATAATAAATTTTTACATCTGGTCAATATAATAACTTTCCACATCCGATCAATATAATAATTTTTCACATCTGATCAATATAATAATACACTCTGGGTCAATATAATAGCACTTGACATCCGTCAATATAATAATTTTTCACATCTGATCAATATAATAATTTTTCACATCTGATCAATATAATAACTTTTCACATCCGATCAATACAATATTTTTTCACATCTGATCAATATAATAATTTTTCACATCTGATACGAACATAAGACCGAAAGTTGCATTCAGATGCGAAAACAATTTCAGAAATAATCGTTATTGGGTTGCGAAAAATTGAGTATTTCCTTTCTCTTTGAAATTTTAAAAAACTCAGACAGGTGGTGTTGCTTGTTAAGCAACGATTTTCAACAGAAAAATGTAGTCGACTTTAAACTGGAAAATAAGAAAAAGGAAGAAGTTGAAATAATTTTCGTAAATACTTTTGGTTTCAAACATTGGAGAAGGAAGAATAAAGAGGATACTCTCTTTAAAGGTGTTTGTGATCTATTTAGGGTGGCGATGCTCAGTTTCAGTAGCGCTGCGTTCGATCAACAACGGGACCTGTGACCTTTATCTAGATTCGAGTCGATCGGATATTCTTTTATCTCGCCTTAACCCACCGGTCTAAAAGGAGTTTGTCGAAAGGTGCGTTGATGAATCGATAAGTGACAATTCCTTGTTCCGGAGAATTGAAACATTAATACTAAAAATAGATATAATGATTTTGACATGTTGCAAATTAGGCGTTGGTTGAAGAGATATTTTAAAGTAACATAGCGGGTGCAAAGTTTGAAATACAGTTGTCAAATTGAAGCTGCGGCTTCTGGTTTAAAGAGGGAGCTATTGGGCTGAGTGAGCGTTTCTCAGATTTTGCTTTAGAATTTTGCAATTTAATTTTTTTAAATCCTCTGGTCGTCTGACGATGAAATTTATTCAGATTTTTGAAATTTATTTCAATTTTCAATTTCATCATTTAACAAAGTTTCTCGGGTCGTTTGACGAAGAAGTTGGTTCAATGGCTCTTTTTTTGTTGTATTTTATTTTTATTTATTTATATTTTATTCTACGTTTATTTTTTATTCATTTATTTATATTTATTCATTTTATTTATATTTATTCATTTTGTTATATTTATTCATTTATTTTTATTTTGTTATTTATATCTCTTAGTTGTATTTTATTTATTTTATATTTATTCATTGTATTTTGTATTTATTTTTTATATTTATTCATTTTTTGTATTTATTTATATTTTATTCATTTTATTTAGTTTGTTTATATTTATTCATTTTATTTATTTATATTTATATTTATTCATTTTTATTTTATTTATTTATTCTATTCATTTTATTTTTATTTATTTATTTATATTTATTCATTTATTTTTTTTATTTTTATATTTATTCATTTATTTTTTATTTTTTATATTTATTCATTTTTTGTATTTATTTTATTTATATTTATTCATCTTTATTTGTTTTGTTGTTCATTATGTTTTATTTATTTTATTATCATTTATTTATATTTATTTATTTATATTTATTCATTTTATTTTTATTTATTTATTTATATTTATTCTTTATTTTTTTATTATTTATTTTTTAAAGAGAGAGAAAACCAAACGAGGGTAGTACTTTGGGCATTGTTCCTTTAATAAATCATCAGCATAAATCTCGCAAGTAGCTTCGCCGGTAATAACACCTCGGTTAAATGTAAAAAGCAAATGGCATCTAAAATGCCTAGTTTTGTCCACTTGATATCGATCCGAGATATCTTATTGTGACGGATCTGTAAAATTATCATAGGAAAATACACGATACGATGAACTATTTCTTAAGAAAACGCATTTCCTCTTAAATTAATGTTCACATTTTTCTAGAATTTAATTAATTTATTTTTATTTTTTGTTCCAGCTTAATTTAATAAAAAAGAAACGCATAAATATCTAAAATCTCGGTAATATTTACTGAAGCTTGTTATAAAGTTCTTTTAACAAAAGCTTTTAAAGTTCCATACAACATTTTACGGATTTATTAAACTAAATCAAACAAGGGTTTTTCAAATAATGTTCAATAAAGTTCTTGGAAAATCTTACTTATTAAGATTTATAAACTTATATTTGGAAAAAAACAAAATATTTTCTTTTTCAATAAAAGACATATATGTCTTGGAAGTTATTTCTTTGAAGCAACTTTCATAGTATAAGTTTAAATATCTTATCTTCATAGCTTTTTTCGAAAAAAAAATCCAGTAAATTATTTCGAAAATATTATTTAAATATCAAATAACAAAATAAATTACTGCTATAACTATAAACTTATAATGTTTGGAACGCTGCATTTATTAATAACGCATTCTCTGAATTGTTTAATCTAAAAGTTGCTTCAAATATATTAAAATTCTTTGCTTTCTGTGTATTTGACGTAGACTTACGTCTCTCCATAGTGGTCTAATGGTGTGTCGGGAAAGGAAAAAATTATGACGTTTTCGGCGCTAAAGTTAAGCGCTTATAGCCCCGCAACCAAATAACATAGAGAGTTGGTGTTAGTTTCATTTAACAGAGAAAGGGTGACATTGAAGATTGCAAAAAGAATTTTAGAATTTGTAATTACGGTTTAGTCACAGTCGAGCTGCAAAGTTGGTAAAATTCACAAAAAATTTTGATGACGTTATAGCGATCGATGAGCTCGCACGCAGACTAAGACAATTCATTCATCGATCACGCGAAATATTACTCAAGAATTGTTGAATTACGTCGAATTTCGTGCTAAAGTTAAGCGTTTATAGCCCCGCAACCAAATAACGTAGAGAGTTGGTTTTAGTTTCATTTAACAGAGAAGGGTAGGCATTGAAGATTTCAGAAAGAATTTTAGAATTTGGAAATACGGTTTAGTCACAGTCGAGCTGCAATGTTGGTGAAAATCACGAAGAATTTTACATAGATAGAGTCACATAGTCACACTAGACTAATAGTCACTATAGACTATAGAGTTAATAGTCACATATAGCTACTTTAGTCACATATTGAGTAAGATAAGTAAGTCTGGGCCCCTCAATCCCAGTGGTCATTTCGCAGAGACAGCCTACCGTCGATTTTTATTCTTTTATTTTCTAAGAATCATATACTTTCTTCAGAACCAAATTCACACATATATATTGTGATTTTTTTATGTTTTAAACTTTTTTTGGCCTAAATTTTCGATAAATTCTTAATTCAATTTAACTAATGAGCGATCACTTTCTCTTTAACAGGATCTAAATTAATCAGAAAGAATTAAATAAAGGAACATTTTTTGTACTGTTCGAACAGTTGAACTTTTTAAATTTTCTTATGTCCAGCAGCATTTCTTCTTCCTAATCTTTAATTGGCTTCGCAAAGAACTGTTGAGATTTTATTTAAATAAATTAACATCCTCTAAAAGAAGAAATTAAAGTGTTATCTCGAGGCATACGAAAAGAACATCGAGACCAATTAAAGGATTAAATTACTTTTCTTAAAAAAAAGAAACTCTTAGTAGTTCTCGAAACAGTTAAAAATCTGCTGATGGATGTAACTTCTTACTAAATACTTTTGAGAAGAAAATTTCCTAACTTGAATTAAGAGAGCTCCCTGAAATGTGGTAAGGGACGTATTAGTTTGTTTAGTTAGACTCTGGTTTCTGAAATTCGAACGAATAGTTGTTGCAGAAATGTATTTATTCACTTGTATGATTATGCCTGCGATAATGAAACCGTAGTAGACGAATCCTTTTGTCGGGAATATCAATTTGTCAAAAGAATGTTGTTTGAAAAGCTGCAAAGCTACAAATTTTCTCTTTGTGAAATAATTCTTTGAAATATTTGACTTCATTATAATTTTTCGCTTATTTCAATACTAGCAGTGCGCGCACGGCGTTTCCCGTGGAATCAGGAATTCAACAAAATGAAAAAAAAACGCCCACAATGACATGAAAAAGTTCTGAAAATAAAAGAAAGGATACACATTATTGATTTTCCTGCTTATTTTTTTTTTCGCGTTAGAGTACAGAGTACGTTAATCCAAAACAATATTACAAAATTGGAACGTGAAAATGATTATTATACAGCAAGAAAAATATAAAATCGAATCCGAAAATAATAATCGAAGTAATTCATTCAGTTGAAGGTTATGTCGTATCCTGCGCTCTGCACCATCAGCCAATCAAAATTGCCAACAACGTTCCGAAGAAGTGCAGCGCGAGGAATCTCGTTAGAGGAAAAATATCTTTCAACTGACCAGGGAAAAATTAATTAAAAAAAAAACGGGAAAAGATATTTTAACCATTCTTGTTTTAAATCCGACAGAACCGTTGCAGTTATTAGCTGAAAAAAATTTAAAATAATAGTGTTATTAGAACGTTGAATGCAGCAAATTTAAAAACAAAAATAAAATTTAGATTTCAAAACTTACTATTTTTAAAAATTTCTCAAAATTCAGTAAATTACGTTAGACGTTCAAAACAAACTTCATTAGAATGAAAATTGTTCTTTCTATCCGATGGTACATGGAATGTTTTTCAATGATCATTAGGAAAGATACTACGACTGTAAACGTGCCAAAAATTGACCTAAAACAACACAAAGCATTAAATAAAAGATTTTTTAGATTAAATTTTAAAATTCGGGCTTCGAGGTGCATTTAGTCACCATTACGACTACCTGCGTGCCAAATTTCATGGCTGTAAGTGCGATAGATTCGTCTGGACATCGTACACAGACACACACTCACACGCAAACATTGCCTTTTATAAGTAAGATTTTGATATTAGAGGAAATTTAAGTGCTCTGGAGTAAGACCACTCATAATACTTATTTGGTGTAGCACTTTTTTTTAGTTGTGCACCTTTATTTGTTGATCTTATTGTGGTTTTCAAACCAATATACTCACATAAAAGCAAGGGAAAGTTTCTATTAAACCAAATTCTCAAGATCCAACCAACAGCATTTCTGGAGTGTAGCGATTGAGAAATTTTTGGAGGAAGTTTGTAAGAATAAATGATAGCAACTGTAAACAAGGGCGTTGACACAAAGAAATCTATTGCTGCTGTTGACAAAACGATCAAGCTGTTCATTCGAAAGGTACAACTATTTTCATTAACGCC
>BGPR01013224.1:0-30372 GCA_013235015.1 Araneus ventricosus
TCTTCAGTTACGTATTTATAAATCTGATTTTAAACTTGATCATCTTAATGATAAAGACAAAAGACATGCAGCAATTGCCCTGGCAAAAATTATAAAGGTATTTTTCAAAGTCGCCTGCTCTTGGTAGAACTCTAATAGTAATCCCGATTTTCTCTTTTGCACAATTTTCACTCTATAAACAAATTTATATTCCTCTCAGCTAAAAATATGCTCAGCAGGAAATTAATAATCTTTTAGAGGCAGGTATCATTAAGACTATCTTATTCCAGTTCATTGTTTTCCTATGTATTTTCATTAAGAAAACAAAATCCTAATGACAGTAATTCTGAACCTAAATTTAGAATGTGTTGTAGATTATAGACTTCTTAATAGCATAACTGATACATTCAAAATTTGTCTTCAAAATTCTGAAGTATTAAGAAACATTGCAGGTAGGAAAATTTGTTGTGTTTTGGTTAGAGTCAGCTCTTTCAAATAAAATTGAGAGATGAGGATCATAAGCGAAAACTTTTACTTTTGTAGAAGTAGGTAATTTCAACCGACCAGACTCCTTTGGCTCAAAAAAAACAGTACATTATATTTTCACACACTAATTTCAAAATGTTTAAATGGCATCACAGGTAAAAATGTTCAATTTTTCTTGATGACATCATAATCATCAATTCCCTATGTGAACTTAGTAACTTTGCAGCAAGTATTTGATAGACTCATAAAATTTAAATCTAACTTTGGATCATGAAATTGCAATTGTGCAAATCAGAAATTACTATCTTAGTTTTGATTTAAGTACTAATGGTTTTTTCTCCATCAGAGTGAATGCAAACAAAGTTACAAATTTTCCTAGGCAAAAAAATTTAAAACAGGTACAAATGTTTTTTAGGTATGCTAAATTATTTTAGAGGTTTGATTTATGGCTATGCAGGTATTGTTGAACCGTTGGCCAAAGTTAACAAAAGAAAAATACTCATTTTGTTTGGTCAGTTGAATGTGAAAATGCTTTTAACACTGTGCGGGAAATCATTCTCAAAAAAACCTACGTTAAAAAACTTTTGATCCAAATTTGCCTATTATTTCATTAATTACTGATACTATTAAAATTACTACTGTGGTATATTATTTATAAAAGACAATAATTTACTATCTTTTCTAGAAAGTACACAACAAGTCTCGTATCCTTCGTTACGAGAGAATTGCTTGCTATTTATGCTTCGTCAAAACATTCATGATCAGTGGGGAAAATTTTGAACTCTTAACTGATGTAAACCATTAACTGAATATATCAAAGTCTTGACAAAAGCCAGAAATAGTTGCTAGATGGTTATTGTATTTGGGTACTTTTCTCATTCCCACTCCCTCTCTATATACCTGGTAGTTTAATCCCGCTAATTTTTCTATCAAGTTGTGGAAAAGAAAATTCTTTTAAATGTAAACAACATCCTCTTTCATACAACAATAAACTTTCCATGCAAAATTTTAAATGAACAAAAAGCAAGATGCAATTTTAAAGCAAAATTGAGTTTATCTGATAACAAACAATGTAAACAATATTTTCTTGATGTTAATTCGGTTTGTTAATGATAAAAAATGCACATAAAATAAAAAAGAAAAATTATGGCAATTTATAATTCTAAATCTCTAATTAAGTTTGTATTGAAACTGCCCGTACTCACATTTTGAAGATATTTAGGAGAGGCTTTTGAATTCTATTCGTCATAAGTATCAATGGAACAATATATACTTAGATACAAAAAAAAATTTTTGTGAACATAGTGAAAAATGCCTGAAAACAAACCAAAGCTAAAATTAACTCAAACACAAATGATTCTGAAAATCTGAGTCAATGTATTGCTATTGATATTGTTGGTAAACTTCCTAAATCACCAACAAAATTTTTATTTTTAACTATAATTGATCACTATAGTAGATATTTAGAAGCTATCCTTTACAAAACATCTTTAAGAGACTATCATTAATTGTTTTAAAACAAATATTTTGCCACGGTCTTCCAAATTTTAATCACTGACAATGCCACTAATTTTGCTCAGAATGAGATGGTGGAATTTTAGACAGGTTAAATATTCAGCATAAGAAAATCTTCAATTTACTATCCAGTAGCCAACTCAGTTTTGCCGAGAAACTCACAGAACAATGAAAGTTTGGCATCAATGGCAATGTAAGTACTTTTCAATGGTCAAGAAACTTTATTTTAGAATTGTACTATAACAAATTCAATTCATTCTGTAAAATTTGCTCCAGCAGAAATATTCTTTGGCAGAAAGCAGGAATTTACCTTTAGATGGCTTTTTTTGAACCTGTTACTGCTGAAAATGAGATCAAAATATACGAGCATCTCAAATAATATAATGTTCAGAAATGAGTTTACAAAAAAAAATAGAGGAACAATATTTTAAAAGCAATGCTCCGCACATCAAGAGACAATGAAGTGCCAAATTTTAATTTGGGCGACAAGTGTTATTAAAAAATTTTCTCAAATACAGGTGTTCCAGGAGAAATCTCAAGGACCTTTTGAGGATTATAAGATTTTAAGAAATAATAATTATGTCATTAAGAGTCTTAAGGACAACAAACAATGAAACAAGCAAGAATTTTTAAAACAAAGGCAACCTAGGCCAAACCTTGAGGAATTAAGAATGGTTTGTGAAAAAGAAAAATTCTTTAAAAATAGCACATTTTTTGTCTATAACTGTTTTACAATTTAGCTTGTGACAATTTATTCACTTCATTTTTGTATTGATAAATGA
Source organism: Araneus ventricosus (assembly GCA_013235015.1). Lineage (NCBI taxonomy): Eukaryota > Metazoa > Arthropoda > Arachnida > Araneae > Araneidae > Araneus > Araneus ventricosus. Next base: position 2,763 of record BGPR01013224.1, read on the forward strand.
CAATCAGAAAAGTGTGCACACACGAAATATAGATGTAATATATAGCTTTACAGAGATTTCTTGCTTCAATTTTAAATTCTGTGTTAAGATTAATATTTTTTTATATTTGATGTGGTACTGTATTCATTTTATTTATTTACTCATTTTGTCCGAGCTGGTCAGAAATGTAGTGAATGGATATGGGTCTTGATAGAATTGGGAGATGCGAGGAATTTTATGTATAAAATTATACTGCATGAATTTGCAGCCTTTTTAAACTATATACATCACAACTGATTGTCTTTTCTTTCAGAGAGTTTCAATTCTGTATCAAGAAGACATATTTGTTTTCCTATTGTTTTGAATGCTCGAAATATTTTTAGGAAATAAATAAGTGAATAAATTTGTGAAAAATATTTAATATTGTGAATTAAGGGGTATTATGCTTCTGCAATTTTACATGGTATTATGATGTACTCTGAAAAAATTTTGTTGTTGTGTGGTTTTTTTGGAGAGGTGATGGAGAAAGTAAAGCAAGAATGTAAATATATATAATATTTAATACTACGGCATGTATGTATATTATATGTGTTAATAGAGTAAATTTTGAAAATATTTTCAGGAAAATGCTTCAGTCAATTAGCGTAAATTTTTTTCCGTTGGGGAGATGTTAGATTGCAAATATTGCATCGACATCATTTTCTTTTTGTCGAGTATTTTAATTAAATTTAATTCACTTCACCACTAAAGTTTCTTTCTTCTCTTGTGGCATCTTTGACAATTTTTGAAAATTCGAGCGATAATTTTCATGTTCATTTCTCATCTAAATTTTCTTAATTATTTACTTTGTTTTTCGATTTAAATAGTATTTGTCTTAGCACATTTGTTTCCATTAAGGTTTTCAACATTAATTTTTTTTAGATTCAAATTTTGCAACGGGATTATTTCTTCGACATCTTGGTTCGCGTAGGTTTTGCAGCGTAGTGGGTTTTGGGCGTCTGTATCTGGAATAGTTTTTCCGTTACGATTTGAACTCTTTTACAATGACCAGGTCTGAGCAGTTGTTTGGTTCCAGCTTCAATTTAGGGCCGGTTAGGCCTGGGTTTACCTCCTTTAATTTTTCCCATTAATAATTTTGTATTTTGAATCTGACTGAAGATATTTTTTATTTCTTGGTTGTTCGCCAGAAGGATACAGTATGAGAAACCACAGTGATGAATAATCTGAAAATGGAATGAAGTTTTTTTTAGCACTATTCCAAAAAACAATCTGTGAATTAAAATGCTGTAGTGAAAAAAAGAAAGAAAGCAGTTCTGCTTCTTCATTTCTAAAATGAACTCTACTACGTGGTGAACGCTGGTTTTCATCAATGTTACAGAGTTATAATGATCATCACCTTTTACAAGATCTGCAATATGTGTAATACAACATTTCTTCCTTCATCGTAATAATGTGTACTACTAAATATGGAGATTATGATCATCTTTTAAGCTGCAATTTCTAACTGGACGTCTTTTCTCATATTCAGCTTTCCGATTTTTGAACAGAGTGATACAAGTCTAAAAAAAAAAACGGCTGATGAAAATGCGAAGAATTGCAAGTAACATACTTCAAATATCATTGTAGTGAATGAGTCAAATTCACTTGTAATAGTATTCATCAATTCAAGGCATGTTTTGTTATGTGGCACAGATTAATGATATTACATCTCTATCAAATTTAAGTTGAACTTTTACTTTGTGTTTCTAAATATAGTGCCCAGGCCTGCAGTGCTAATATTGTAGTTACAATTTTTTATTTTTTTGTTTGTTTTAATACATGTTCATTCACCATGCATCAATTTTATGCATATATCTAATTTTTTGTGGCAGTAAATAATTTCAATATTAATAATTGAAATAAAAATTATTTAAAATTTTTTAAACTTGGTTTTCTTTAATTGATATGGCCTGTGTACTACCACTATATGCAAATTGACTTTTAATATATTCACTAGGTTTTTCAGGTCTGAAAAGGTGGGTGATATATTAGTATAGCTTAGTGCTTATTATCGTTATTTTTTCAAGTACCCAAAGATTGATTTGACAATTGTTATCTATCTATCTGTATATATATATATATATATATATATATATATATAATATTAAATAGACTAAATTTTAACATTGGGTACCAGTTTTGTTTTAAAGTTTTAATTTAATCCGAGCTACCCCATCCAATACACTCTTGTAAGAATTAAAGTACATTAATTTTATCCTCCATTTTTCTTTTCTTTTCACAAAATAAAGAATTTAATCCCCTTAAGGATTTAATTGATTTAGAAAAAACTGCAATTTCTTCAAAAGCAATAAAGCTAACTTATATGTAATGAAAAATATAAAGGAAATGAGTTTGAAATGTAAATATTTATTTCCCATGCGCTTTTAGAATTATTTTGAAATGTGCATTTCTTTCATTACTATGTGTGTCTGTCTAGACGGGCTGTTATCCTGCCAATAATATCTCAGATATGTTTGTCACAGAGTTACTACGAAAGTTGTAGTAGAAAATCTCATGTACATTTACAGAGTGCTTAAGAAATTTAAAAAAATTATTTCAGTAGTCTCCCTACAAGGAAGTCTCCCTACAAAAAAGTCTCCCTACAGAGAATTTCTCCCTTTAACGAAATTTTTAATCGGAATGTTAAATAAAATTCAAAATATTCTCCATATAACGAAGTGATTGTCTCCCTATAACGATTTTTTCAGACCTTTATCTTTTCGATTTTTGTCATTTTTGAAGAAAGTTGCTAATTTCTGTGCAAACAAAGCACTCACATGTGCCTGTTTCTGGAACCACTCGCATTGTTCATTCCAACGATAACACATAACAATAGAATGCTATGTGAAGGGTAATGCAGTTGTGGGGACCTGGGTTTCTACAGAGGGAGCAACATTTCTACGGGTCAAGATTCCAAAAATCGGGGTGGAATGGGGGATGGAAACAGCAAATGGATGTGACAATACGCATTTTATGTTTATCCATACTAGTACATATTATTCTCCAAATTGGTGAATTGTCTTCACTTTTGAGCATTTTATTTATACAATAAAAATTAGTATAATTTTAACAAATTTATAATAAATATTACTTCACTTTTAATTGAAAGTCATAATTAAATATTTTTGAACTTATCGCACATACTAAAAGTGATATTTACTTAAATAACTGCAAAAATCTCTAATCTCCGTATAACGAAATTTTCGCTTTAGCGAATTTTTCAACTGGAACCAAGCGATTTCGTTATAGGGAGATTCCACTGTATTTGTAAAACACTTTAAAGTTAATATATAGTAACATTAAAACTAAACAATTAAGTCCCAGAATTCTATCAACAGAAACACTTCATTATAAACAACATTCTTTGTGAAATATTTGCTGTCGTTTAGCAATACTCCTAGTATGGATATTTTTCATTAGAGCTTTAACATGGCTGGGATTTCGGCATCGCGATAACATAACATAACATAAATAATCAGCATAAATAAAAAAAGAATTGGAACTACTAAACTCGACTTATTGACATTTACCACCATCCAGCATGGATAAGTAACAGTTAGATGAAGTGCAATTTACGATCCCATAACTAACTCCGATATATCCGTCAATTTATACATAAAAAACGGCAACGGCTGTAAGGATCCACAGCGTAGTTGTCAAGGCACTGCACTTCAAACTCGACGTTGCGGGTTCGTTGCTCCCTTCATTTAATTTTGTCCAAAAAAATCCTGTCTGAGTTGTTTGACGCCAAAACTTAAATTATGATTTGATAATGACGCAGACCAAATGGGCGGGAATGTTTCTAACTCCGCCCTGCGTTACAGAAATCTCTGTTTTTTTTTATTATAGATAGCCGTTTAGAATAGAAAAACAGACAGCATTTGCCTTTCATTTTATTAAGCGTTATTTAGAGTTATGTTGAATTTACATAAAAAAAATCCAGCTATATTTTTTCTCAGGCACGATTTCGGACACATTTGTCTGAGTTTTTTGACGCCAAAACTTAAATTCTGATTTGATAACGACGCAGACCAAAGGGCTGAGATGGTTCTAACTCCACCTGCGTTACAGACATCTCTGATTTTTTTCATTACAGACAGCCGTTTAGAATAGAAAAAAAGAGACAGAATTTGCCTTTCACTTTATTAAACAGTATTTAGAGTTATGTTGAATTCACATAAAAAAAAATTCCAGCTATATTTTTTCTCAGGCACGATTTTGCACAAATTTGTAGTGAAAGATTTTACTTTGATTTCTTTTTAAAGTCCATCTCAAAATATTCAGAGGCAGAAATTATATATATTGTAACATCAGACACGGAAATAGTCAAATTTTATATCAAAAATAAATTTATTAGCTATTAACAAAAAGAAGTTGTTTTATCGTACAGGCAATTTGAAGAACTAACTTTCAAGGTTTTTAGAAGAAACAATCACAAGCATTTATATTACGTGCAGTCTATGCCTCGAGAAAAATACATCAAAACAATAGTAAAGCCGTTTTAGCTCACTATTTGAAATATAATACTGAAGCCTGATTCAAATTCTAATATTATATATTTTAAATTCTTAATGTATTCCAAAATCACTCTTATTAAACTCCAGTTTCGTTCAATTTCCCGCGCTGGAGGTATATTAAATCACTCGTTTTGGCATATTTATTACTAAAAGAATATTTTAATCGTTTCCACGCGCACACAAATCGCGAAATCAGTGACTTATTGCCGCTATGCACTTTCCCTAAAACACTTACGTAATATACTAAAAATAGCTATTATTCCCTTCACTTTGATCACGTGTCTATCTGTTAAATCCCTACCTGAGAAAAAGCAGGGATTTTCTGTTCTCTTTTGGCTTAGAAATTTCAACTGAGATGTACGTACATTCCGTCACTCTCCCATAATAAAATGAAAATAAGAATATAACTCGGCCTGTTTTTGTTATTTAACGACTACAACAACGAATACATTTTAGCTATATATATATATATATATATATATATGCAACAGCATGCATAGTAAATATTCTTTCACACAACCTTTCCTTGCCAGACTCCTTTGTAGTCCTTTGGAAAATGAATATTTTTTTTAACTGGGAAATAATCGAAACTTTTATAATATCTAGTGTTCTTACTATTGCAGAAATTATACTCGATAATAAAAGGAGTCAAAGAACTTCGAAAAAGCTTCTACATTACGTTAAACAGTTAACCTCTTTTTAATTTTCTTACTTTCAAGAAATTACCATTTCATGAAATTCAGAACACAAACTTTGTAACAACAAATCCCATAAGACTTGAAGTATATTTTATTCGGTAAAAAATAATAAATATAAATACGTCGTAGCAATTTCAGAAAAATCCACCAAATGATTATATTGATTATTGTTTTAAATAAAATGTGGAAGGGAGAAGGAAAGATAGATTTCTTTCAGGCAAGATTAAATGGAAAATTAATAGAATTTAAAATGTTGTCTTATCTGCTTCAAGCTATTTTCCGAAAAGAAATTAGATTCACCATCAATTTTATATGCGGGATAATAGAAGGATTTTGCGATCAATATAAATTGAAAGCTAAGCTTGTCGTGAAAACCTCTATGCGTTTGGTATGTTTATGTGTCAGACTTATTGTCGCAATTTTATTAGCTAGTGAAAATCTAATTACCGAAATGACTGGAAATAGCTTTTAGTGACACAAACATTTGTTGCATCAAATACAATGGGAATAAATAGTAGGAATGAAATTGCATAAAATTTTTTTTGAAACGGTTTTAAATTTTTTTTTTACTAAGAGAATAAATTAGGCTTTAAAATGAATTCAAAACATTAAAAAATAGAATTTAGCCTCAGAACATTTCAATGAGATGTTTATTGAATAACTTAATTGTTTTAAGGAAACCATTGCCTTTAAAGTGAAAATTATTCAATTGTGTTGAATTAATTTCTAACTCAATAATCCGTTCGGGGAATTTTTCGGCAAAATATTTAATTATTATTACAATTGTATTGTATCAATTTTTAACTCAATAATCCGTTCGGGGAATTTTTTGGCAAAATATTTAATTATTATTATAATTGTATTGTATCAATTTCTAACTCAATAATTCGTTCGGGGAATTTTTCGGCAAAATATTTAATTATTATTACAATTGTATTGTATTAATTTCTAACTCAATAATCCTTTCGGGGAATTTTTTGGCAAAATATTTAATTATTATTACAATTGTATTGTATTAATTTCTAACTCAATAATCCGTTCGGGGTATTTTTCAGCAAAATATTTAACTATTGAGGTATTAATGAAACCAAAATTTTAGAGCATTTGAATTTTACCTATTTGCATATTTTTCCTGCTATTTCAAAGCTACATATCGCATTTACTCCAGGAACAAGAACATACATAAAGCAATTTAATGATAAGGCCTTTAACAATATATTATTGAAAATTTAAAAAAAATCGTATCCTCTATTTACAGAGTTTAAACTTTCAACACATAAATAAATCGCATTGTTTTCCACCTCATAAACACCACAAAAGTCAATCTCCTTACAAAGTCAGGAAAAAAAAATCAAGGTATATATATGTAGCTATGCATCTTTGTTACACCATCACTTCCGAATGGATAAGGTGATTTTGTTTAATATTAATACGCTAATTTCTCAATGGCCGACTAAAAATTGAATTATTTTTATTTTTTTTGCTTTCAACCGTCGCCGTGTAATTGTTCAAAGGAAACATGTCGATTTTGAATTGGTTTCTCGTCTCGAATATTTGACTGTATATATATATATATATATATACACTATTATTAGAAATAGTTTTTAGTGGATAATATGGAGTATTGCATCATCATCTAAATGTTAATATCAAATTAAAATAGGTTAATATAATGTTCTTAAAAAATATATATCTGTAGTTTAATTATTAATGATGATTTAATATAGTATTTATAACATATTTTAGTTAAAATAATTTCACAATAAATGCGGAACTATAATTCGTATTTAGCTTTTGGCAATTTTTGCTATGACTTTGAAGCAGTAAGCATTTAGTTAATTTTTTCGCTCTTTTCTTAATATATTTTGGAGATTTACTCCTATATTTGTTGTTTTTTCCACCAACTGGCCCTCACAGAAGGTTGGCGTCTATAAATTTCGAAATAATGTGACATAATCGATTCGTCAGGTCGATTGGCATTTGATTGTTGGAATTCCATATCTGGATTGGCTTTTTTATAGTAATAGTTTTTAAACTTATTAGCTTTCTGTATTTCATTGTATGAACAATATTAGGTAATATAGTTTATTATATTTAATTTTAAAAGATGATTTAATATGTGTATATGATGAAAACGTTAATTGAGTTTTAATGGTTTAAAATATATATATATATATATATATATATATACAAACATATACAAAAACAGAAACAAATGCAATAACCAATCAAGAAATTAGTTTTAATCGAAGAAATACTTAAATAGAAGAAGTACTATTTCAAATGAAGTTAACTTTAGGAAATGGATAATATATGATTAACATTTCTATATATATATATATATATATATATATAACAAAATAAAATTTCGAGAAAACAAAAATTATATAGATACAAGAAAAATTAAATGGCGAAATCTATTTCTGCATTCGCGAGAAATCTGCGTCAGCAAAAAAAAAGCAATAAATCAATACAAACAGGAAACAAAAGGACATACAAAAGGAAGACAAAAAAAACTTGAAAAATATAATGGCGAGCTGCTCATCAGGAGAAGAGGCCCACCTATGATATTAATTAGAGCTTTTTTCTGCTGAACGACATACGAAAAATCGTAAAAATTAGTCGCTATCCCCTTAAAAAAGTGCCAAGCATGAAAATGGAAAATTCTGGATTTAATATATATATATATATATATATATATATATATATATATATATATATATACATAAAACTCGATTTCAAGAAGTAGAAAACAAAAAAATCCGTATTCATAAGATCTATATTAAAATATAATATGAAACACAGAAATATTCACAAAATTATAAAAATTTGAAAGAGAAAATAAAAGCATACCACCACAGGAATCCGCACAAGAGTAATAGTTTTAAGGCATGTTATACGTGGAAATGTCGAAAAACGTAAAAGCTGCAGTCAAACCAGTTTTTGCCTTTGCAAAGAAAAGGAAAAACAGGCCATTCCGCTAGCAGGAAGATTACCAAAATCTATCACAAACCTAAAAACAGCCAATGGAAGAGAAATCGAAGGAAAACAAACCAAGAGCTCGAAGGCGAACCTTAGGAGAGATTGTAGGGGACGAAAAGAACAATAGTTGGCCTAGAGCCAAACAGGAACTTCATAAAATTCAATTCTGGCTATGTCCAAAGACAGAAAGGACAGCTATTCGCTCTCGCTCAATATATCACTTAGTTGTACGCTATGAGGGAATTTTTGTTCTTTCCAAAACTATTTGGTGTGGAGCCCGATCCTTTTCATTCATTTTCAGTCTTCGTTGCTCATTTATATCTTTTTTCATTGGTAATCGAAGCAAATAAGAATAAAAACGAAAATACGAATTTTTAAAATAATTTTAGTTACTTTTGTAACTCTGCAACCCCATAGGACGAGTCACCATTGCCTTTAGGTAAAACTTAATAATATGCACAACGCTGAGAGCAAATAATTTGAAACTCTTGTTCGATATTAGGTTATTTTCCTTGTTTTATGTTAAATTTTATTTTCTCAAGTTCTCCTACCATTCTTTATCAAGTCGACAGTTGCAACTATCTGCCAACGAAACTGAGTAACAGTATGCTCCATTGGCAAATTTTTTCAATCCACGGTGATTGAATGATGTACTACTAGACAAATATTTGCATTTCACAGTTTATCTATTTTGAATAAATTTGCGTTTCTGCAAGAAACGTATCCATATAAATTTGAGATCAGCCCCTTGAAATTTAAAAATTAACATATCTCTTTAAGTTTTGCAGACAGACTTGTGACACTTAGTTTATGCACAGATGAGCGTAAGAGGAACATTTCACTCTTTGACATTTTTGCTCTGTGGAGCACGCATAAAATTTTAATTTTCTTAACTTCTTATTTTCAACTTCCACAGAATCCAAAATGTTTTCACACAACTTATTTCATGAAACTTTGTAATTGGAAGTCGAAAATCAATATTTAAGGAAATAAACGCCTGTTTCACCTTTTTGGGACACCCTGTATAAGAGTTGAAATGATTGATAGTTTTGTTCATATACATTTTAAATATTAGGTTGCATTGCACTGTTTTAGGATGACTGACGACGAGGCAGTGGCGTAACTATATCATTATAATGTGAATAGAAACTTGATTCAAACTATGAAACATTCAAAATTACAAGCGCACTATTTTTTGTAATCTTTTTTGGACTCAAATTGTGATATTTGTTTTCTGGATTCTAGTGTAGCTCTGATAAATCCATCCTGTTCTGCGGTCCACCTTTTTTTCTGGAGGCTTCAGTGACGAGTTTCACAATTCGTTCAACTGCTTTCGTGTGTGAAGGAAATTTAATAAAGTCCTAACCGTTCACTGGCACATTGTCCTGTATCATCTTCAGAAGTTCATGAGCACTGATATGTCTGAGAACTATAGGTGGTGTGACATTACAAGCTTGCCAATCAATGAGGTCTACGTTGTCTGTAGTTTGAATGCTAATAGCAGGGTAGCGAATCTACGAACACAATTACCATCTGGGCCAATTTCCCTTGCCTTGATAATTCGCCGAGCTGCAAGGGTTTTAATATAGCATCTCTCATCAGTTAACATAGCCAAAAGCATGTTTTTTGGAGCCTCAAAGTAAGCGTTGCGAGAAATAACTTGTTCAATTATATCACGATACTTCTTAGGCAAGTATCGAGATGAGCTGATGAAATGCCACAAGTGTCCAGCAACATCCTTTATGGAATGATGAACTTCAATTCGGAACCATGAGGGTGCGTAAACTCTTAGAATTAATACAACCAAAGTTATCAACTCATTTGATGGGTTCGAAGTTGATATATAAATAGGCTTGCCAGACGTCCCGGTTTTAAGACAAAATTCCGGTGTCCCGGCCGGTTTACTTCACGTCCCGGTAAAAATTAAATTTGATTATAGATGACCAAAAAAGTCTAAAAATAATTAACTGTGAAGGATTATTTAGGATAATTACTTTATCATTTATTTAACTGTACTGTATGAAAAGTGAAAACTATAGAAGAATGATGGTCTGCTAATAAATAATATTGTCATCGTATCGTCTTGTCTCGCCAATCGTGACCATGCCTTCTGCTTACCTGGGACATCAGCACCAGTTGAGAGAGTATTTTCTTTGATGAACAACGCATGGACTGAAGATAGGGGTTTGATGAAGGAATCTACAGTTAAAGGCTTGATGACATGTAAAATTAATATCGGAATAGCTTGTGAAGAATTTTGCAACACGATTGAAAACATAAAAGACTTTATAAAAAAAGTCCTAGCCAATGAAAAGTACATGTAAATATTGTTCAAATTTTTATTCCTCATTCAAAGTGCTGCTTTTTACTTAAGTAACTTATAAATATTAACATGCAAGAAATAAAATGTTTAAATTTTTATGCTTGTGTCATTTATTATTACCCCTGGTTTAGGTTCCTAATCAGTAACCATTTTTTCGTATCATTGAGAATAAACTACCCTCTAAAACACACTAAAAACTCGCCAAGGGTGTGTACTCTTGAATACCCGCGACGCTGGGGGGGGGGTATTCCGGTGTCCCGGTTGAACATTTCAGAAATCTGGCAAGCCTATATATAAAGCATGAAAATTCATTTTGCAGTTGTTAGCTAGTGGGCCAAATTGAACGTGCCCGGTTGACGCTTCGCTAGATCTGAAGAACTAATGGCTGTGCAAATGTCTAATAAATATCTCTGACCAAAACTTAGATTGGGGGGATCAATGCCTGGCAAGTCACATTCAATACTATTAAAAGCAACAAGTGGCAGCTTCTCTCATGCTTTCAGATTTCGTCCAATGTCTCCGGTGTAGCACGAGGGACCAGAACACATGCGCTCAGATAGGTGTTGTAATGCAAACGTCTCGTAATCGGAAATGGTTGAAATTAAGTAAGCTGATAATCCATCGGATTGATCGATGAAGTTTCAATTAAAGCCTGCGAATTACACCATTAAACACTCCAGTGTTCACGACTGTACCGTCACATTCCAGAAAAGTAAGGTTGCTAAAATCATCCAATAGTGCATTGGTTATATATTCATAAATTCTGAAATTGGCCCAGAAGGAAATTGTGTTCGTAGATTCGTTATTCCTGCTGTTAACTTTGGAACTGCAGACTGCGTAGATCTCATTGACTGGCAAGCTTTTTATGTCACACCGCCTACAGTTCTCAGACATATCGGTTCTCATGAACTTCTGAAGATGATACAGGCCGATGTGCCAATGGACGGCTGGGATTTTATTAAATTTCTTTCACACACGAAAGCAGTTGAGCGAATTGTGAAACTCGTCACTGAAGCCTCCAGAAAAAGAGTTGGACTGCAGAACAGGATGGATTTATCAGAGCTACACTAGAATCCAGAAAACAAATGTCACAATTTGAGTCCAAAAAAGATAACAAAAAAATACTACGCTTGTAATTTTGAATGTTACAAAGGTTGATTCAAGTTTCTATTCGCATTATAATGATATTAGTAAAACGTGTATTTATTTAAAAATTCGCCTTAAATTTCCAAAATTCACTGCCGTTGAGGCGGCAGAAGATATCAACCTATAATCTAAAATTTTATAGCTGTGTTGTTGTTAATAAATAGTAACTGTTAAGCACTACCGTAAACCGAGCAACAAAATCTGTGGTTTTTTATTAATTTTTGAATTTTGACCATTTTTAGTCCAATTTTCACAACTTTCTGCCCATTGAGGCGACAGAAGATATCAATTCAGAGTTATAAGATTTCGCTCACTTTTTAATGATGGGAGTTCGCAACTTTTCCGCACTACTGCAAAAAGATCTAAGAAACTTCGACCTAATTGGCATGCAGACAATACTGTCCCACCCTGTAATACTGGAAAAGAGATTCTTTGTTTTCAAGCAGCTTTTAGACACAAAACAGAAAAAACATCGTCAAGTTGGGAAGTTTCTGAACTGTTTCATTCTGTTTCATCAAGCTTTAATGAAGTGTGTATTGATATTATGATATTTTTATCCATTCCTATCACTGATGCTATTGCTATTTATTCAGAGACGCTAAAACGTCTGTTAGAAAGCAGCGGTTATGAAAAATTCCCTCAAGTAACCTTGGTTTTTTCCCCTGCCTTTCGGCTAAAGAGTTAGATTGTAGATGGATTTAGATCTTACAAACAGAACTAAATTAATAAGTGATTAAATTTATGCTTTGATTAAAAGTCTGGGGTGCTTCAGTTCCACAGTCCCAATACACTAGTCTCCCTTACATGTTACTATTTATTGAGCACTAGCAGTACGCGTACGGCGTTGCCCATGGAATCAGGACTTTAACAAAATGGAAGAAAAAAAAACCGCCCACAATGACATGAAAAAGTTTTGAAAACAAAAATCAAAACAAATCAGAAAAAAGATACACATTATCTGATTTTCCTGCTTATTTTTTTTCGCGCTACAGTACAGAGTACGTAAATCCAAAACAATATTACAAAATTGGAACGTGAAAATGATTATTACACAGCAAGCAAAATATAAAATCGAATCCGAAAATAATAATCGAAGTAATTCATTCAGGTGAAGGGCATGACGTATCCTGCGCGTCCGCCAATCAAAATTGCCAGGAAAGTTCCGAAGAAGTGCCGCGCGAGGAACTCGATCAAGCAAAATAAGTCTCAACCGCCCAGAAAAAATTAATTAAAAAAAACGGGAAAAGATTTTTTAACCGTTCTTGTTTCAAATCCGACAGAACCGCTCTAGTTATAAGCCGAAAAAAATTGAAAATAATAGTGTTATTAGGAAGTCGGATGCGACAAATTTAAAAACAAAAGTAACATCTCGATGGCAAAACTGGGTATTTTTTAAAAAATTCTCAAAATTCAGTAAATTAAGTTAAAAATTCAAAATTAACTTCATTAGAACGGAAATCGCGTGCTCTTTCCGATGATGTATCTATTTTTGTCGCACATTTATTCGAAATCATTCTATTGAGAAATTAATGCGAAAAATCAACCAAAACAACACAAAACATTAAATAAAAAATTTTTCTAGAATAAATTTTAAAATTTCGGCTTCGAGGTGCATTCAGTCACCATTACGACTACCTGTGTGCCAAATTTCATGGATGTAAGTGCGATAGATTCGTCTGGACATCGCAGACAAACACACACACAAACATTGCCTTTTATAAGTTTAGATGTAACAAAACCGGCATTTCATAATATAGAAAAGAAAGAAGCGGAAATGAGGCTGCAGACAGACAAGCAAAGGGCGCCAAGGCGTCGGGGAAGTTTCGAAGGTGGTGAAGAAAAAAAATTGCCAGATTACGATTGGTGAGATCCTAATCGAAATAGAACTGGGATTTTAGGTTTGATGGCAGTTAGACTAGGGCTGCGCTGAAGAGAGCATAGAAGACAGGGTTGCCCTATTGGCCTTTATAAGGCCAAATTATGGAAATTCGGCCTTTTTACAAAGCCCTTGGCCTTGGAAATTTTAATTTGGCATAATATTCATTTTTGGCTTTATTTTAATTAATGACTTTTAGAACAATTTTTGATTACTTATTCTATTGTTTATTAATAAATTTTTGATATTACACATTTCAAACGATATATAATGAGCTGTCGAACGAAATAGCTCCTGAATAGAACAAGGATGTTTTAAATTTCTTTGACTTAAATTTTAGTTTCAAGTGGGATTTGTTTTCATAAAAAATAGCATTTTTTCTAATAGCAAATGAGGTTTTCAATCAATTGGTCAAATTTGGCCTTTTTTGGCCTTATTTTTAAGGGGGTTTGGCCTTATTTTGCTATTTTGATGATGTGATTTTGAGATCGAGTCTCGCAGTGATTCCGTGTGGAAACTGCGATTTTATTGTGTTTGCAGACAATCCGGACCTCGGGCTGCTCTTGCGGGAGTTTAGAAGAACTCAATAAAAGTGTTTAATTATCTCAGCAGAGTGCAGGTTAGGTAACGAGAAAGTTAATTAATCACTTTTGTTTTCTCAATCAGAGTTGCAGTTCCTCCTTTCAAGATTATTTTGACTTCGTTATTGGAGTATAGGAGGATTCTAACCAAAAAAATGTATATTTAAATGTTGTGTAAATACGTGTGCTGTAAATAAATATGCTGAAAGGCCAAAAATGGATTGCATTTGCTTCCAATTGAGCATCCTAAAACAGCGGTCATCAGCTGCGACTTCACAACCACAAGAGTTAAGGTATGTGACTACCTTCGGAGCACTTTTTTTTAAATATTTGAATTTTCAATTAAAGAAATATGTTTTTAATTAAAATGGAACATAAAACTATGAATTTAAATGTAATTTCTATGAAATTATTTTTGACTTTGGAAATATTGACAATTTTTAGTAAAATTTTAGTAAAAAATTACAGTTACGGCAAACCTTCTACTAAAAATTCCTATAGATATATTTCAATAATATTTATACAGTACATTAATAACATCTTTATCTGTGTTATGAACTAAAAGATTTGCAAAATTTCTAAACGTTTTTGATATATTCCAAATTTTGTGCCAAAACTCATTAAAAAAAAAAACTAACGTTTCGTTTTACAAAAAAGGCAATAAAATAAATAAATATGTAGATAGGGGTTAGATTCTAGTTCATAACACAGATAGAACTGATTAAAACATTTTCTCAAAATTTCAATTCAATATCTTAAAAAGAATTTTTGTTGTGATGTTTAGCGTAAAGTCAAATACTGAAAAACACAGTTTCTCAGAAAACACATTTAAAGATTTTAATACAGCACAAAACATTTTCTACCCACTTTGCATTCTTAAAATTCACCATATTTATATGTCAAACCCTCTTTAACTTCATTTTTAACTAATTTTGATTTTTTTTTAGCTTTTTGCTTTTTTCTGGAGAGTTTTGTGGAAGGTAACGATTGACGTTTCGATTTCATAACTCTCTCTTTGTCGATTCCCATATATTTTTTTAGTGTCAGTGGAACAATTGGTATTTTTAAGTAATTGAAAATAGGTAACAGTCCTAAATATCCTGAATTAAACAATAAAACTGCAATATATGAACCTAAAAACAAAGTTTTCTGCTGAACAAATGTTTCTTTCGGTAAAATAGTCCACAAGACGTTGTTGAAACTTTCATTATTGTTCTGTGTCATACCATGCAGGCATTTTTTTAGCAAGTTTTTGTCACACAGTTCTAGATAAGTTGCTTTTATCACTTTCATGACAGAATTAGGGAGACCTGGTGATTTTTCCAAATATTGTCTTTTGTCGGATAAAGCTCGCTTATATCGACACCAACTGTCTTTCCCATCTGGACACTGCCCATGCATGAGGTTTCGATTGCTAGAACAGCAGTGAAAGAAAGCAGCTATTACTGCAGACTGCATCTTTTCGATACTTCCAGCATTGCTGCGGATAGCAATGCCATAATAATTTTGAAGCTTGTCGATAAATTTATCGGTTAATTTACCTTTTCCACCGAGTCCTTTGGTTTTTTTTAAAATTTCCTAAGCCGTGAGCCTACTCTTTTTTGTACATGTCCTATACATTCGAGCTTTGTAACTGTGTCCTCCCCATAGATATCCTTCACTTTCAAAAAGGCCTTGGAATCACCATCTCCGTAGTATTCAGTGTATTGTAATTCTCGTTTCATTACGGATCTTTCAAAAATTCTGAAAGCTCCAACAGATTCCATATTTCCAGATGAACCTTTGTAGTTGGAACATTCATGGTCGCATTTGATGTTCATTTCACACATTTTACAATATTGCGTCATAACTTCCAAATCCAATATTTTCCCAGTGTCGATGGAAATAACTGAGACGCAGCCATTTAGTGACATATGGCCTCTCCGTTGCCACGTGCCACCAACAGAAACACCACAAGTTGTGGTTTTTTTTTAATTTTGCACTTCTTTTGATGCAGCTTTCATATTTTCTTCACAACTATACTTCACTGCTTCCAACAGTTTGAGTTCATGAATTCTGAATGTTTTCTTGCAAACATATGGCAAATTTAAAGTACATAACAATTTCATCCCAGCAGAAAATCCTCTGCCCATTAATCTCAATCCAAATACCAACAAAGTATTTAAAGAACATTTTTTATTCTCTTTGGGAGTTGATGTAAATCCAGCCATAAATCCACATTTGCAAACTATAGCAAAGTTTGAGCAAAGTCCTTCTTTAGAATCTTCAGTCAGTTTCAATCCAGTTGCAAAACATTTTGGACAAGAAAGAATCGAAAATACTCCAAGTAAAGTTTGGATATCAATTATTCTGTTTCCTTTTAACTCCTGAAAGTCATATTCTAGCCCATCAGAACTTTCCAAAGTGTTCAATTTTGTTGCACTTGCAGTAGACACATTATTCTGGGGGACAGAATTTCTGTGCCTGTTTCCATGAAAGCTACGCTTTTTAAACTTCTTAGACCTAGCTTTTGGCTTTTTGAAGTGATTAATAAACAAATTAAACTTAAAATAAGATAAATAAAAGAGTTGACACTAAAAATATCGAGAAATAGCCAGTAAACAAGAATAACGCTTTTACAATAACAGTGTAAACAAACTGCAAACGATAATAGTATTGCCGTTCAGTAACACAAACTTGAATACAAAAACAGCTGCCAGATGCAAATAAAATTAATAAAAAATAAATAAAGGAAACGTAGATCTATATTTTAAAAAAGATTTGGGCATTTATATTGCTTAAAAGTCACAAAATAGTCGTTCAAACTAATTGTTTACATTTTCACGTCTCTTTAAACGACCACTTCCGGTATCAAGAAACCCATTTCCGGTTTATTAATTATACTATAACTTCGCTTCTAATTATCGTAAAAACAAAACTGAAGCAGTTTTGGAATCCTAAATGTATGGGCTATAAAATGAACATATAAAAAAAATTCGAAAATTTTCACCAAAACGAGGATTTTGGGGTAGTCATACCTTAACAATGATAAAAAAGCCCCGAACTCTTAATACAGTGCACTCTTGATTATCCGGGTTAATCACAGGGAGGGATCGCACGGACAATTGAAAAACACGGATAATCCGAAAACTCCTTTTTATTAAAGAAAAAATCGACAACAGTACAAAAATATAAAAATTACTTACATTTGCATGCTGTATAACATTAAACTAGGAATTTTCCTTTTAACATTTACTGCTTTAAAAAATCGGTAATGCGTCTTTGCTTCTGCTGTTTGTTCATCTCTTGTCGTATATCGACACATATTTTACGAACCGCAGTAATGTCACCGTAATCAAATCCTCTTTGTCCCATATAATCTAATAAAGTTTCCACAGATTGTGGAGCTGCAGAACGAGAAATTCTATTTCCCTCATTTAGTACGTCTTCTTCATCAGTACTAGTTGATTCTCCATTATCAAGTTTTTGAAGGATTTCTAATTTTTGTTTAACATTTAAAACATTTCGGTTTCGTTTCACACCACTCATTTTTACCAGTAAAAAAATTCACGCTCGTAACTGACGATAAACGAGACGCAAAAACTAAAGGAGCACGTGCGAAAGTGAAAGACGACGAAGAAGTTGAAGAATAACGTGTCAGGGTGAAGCGTGTTCGTACGAGAATGAGCTAGCAGGAAGTGGATGATTCATTTCTCCGAAAATTAGGGATTGAACTGTGGAGGAAGAAAGAAAAATCTGTTCTTTAGCCTCCGCCGTCACGGCTCATTAGTTCCACGGAATGAATCTCTCGATCGAACATGAACGTCAATTTTACATGTGTGATAAGCGTGAAAATGTTTCTCTTTAAATTTTTTTGTGAGTCCGGAATGAGCACGGATAATGGAGAGTATACTGTATATCGTTTTTTATTTAATACTTTGGTTCACTTTCAAGAACATTTTATGCTTCTTTGTAGTTTTTATGCAATTCATGCTATATTATTTTAACAATAATGCCAGAAGATGTTGTTTTCACTGCAGTCAAGATTTGTTTGCCATGAATATTTAATTGCCATTATAAAAATGGTTGTCTTTCAGTTGCTCATACGACAAAGTAAGTTGTGTCACTTAATGGCTTGAAAACGTCTCTTGTTTACAAGTTTTAGAAGGTATGTTTGTAACTAAATATACATCAAACAGTAACATGTTCCATGTGTGTTACAACAAGAACAAGTTTTCACTTCATCTTCACTAGAATCGAGCAGCTTTTTCGTAAGATAATGTTTTATTTTGATGATTACTGATTAGAATATAGAAAAGAAAAATTATAATCACTCAATAAATAATTATGAAACACTCAAAAATGTAAGAAATATTTGTTGGTAATGATTTATGACATCCTATCCTAAAAAGTGGACAAACATCAGGTATGTAAATATCAACAGCATAAATAAGAGTTTAATTTTGAGTGGAGATTGGTCTTGTCATCTGAATCTGACATTAATGATTCTTTTAGCGACATGTAACCAATCAATTTATAATTTCTAAGCGTACCTAAACCAATCAGATATTTGTTGTAGAAGATTCATAACACAGGGCTATGAAGCATCATTCTTACCTGTGCCGAAAATTTTAAGGCGACTTTGATTAAATGCAAAAGACAGACAAAAACCAGTTGACATAAAAAAATAATCAATTTTTATTAACCGAAATTCGATGCAGTTTTGTCTTTTAGAGAATCTTTAAACCGATAATTTATTAAAATGATAACAAAAATTCATATTAAACACCCACTTTTCACGTTGCTCTGTGAATATGCTTAAATTGCACTGAAAATTTTGTTTACGAAAATAATCCAGGAGTAATGCTATAAAATTCAAATTTTTTTGAGAAAAAGTTCAATTTTGAAATAAACTTCCCTTATAGAAGAAAATATTTTCTTGCTTTTTTAATCCAACTCTTTGGCCTCAGTAACCCCGGTATTTCGCATTACCTTAAGGGAAGAAAAAGTATTTCTCTGTCTACAGATTTGTTTTATATATATGAATAAAGAAAATATACCAATATTTTACTTCATAAACTATTTTACTCAGAAATAGTAATCATTTTGACAGAAAGAAGTTTTATTGATTATAGAAAGTAGAGTGATGTATGTTGTATTCAAAGCTTGTTCCATTAATGAAATAAATGAATATATTTGATTTCAGTTTACGAAGAAATAGAACTTCTGTTCATTCATCGAAATCAAGTTATAAAAAGTTCATTTCGTTCTGGTTTCTGCTTAAAAATTTAACTTGTTCCCCTTATGAGTAAAGATAGGATAATATCAAACATACAGAAGTGGTTCTGTAAGGAAATAAAAATCTACCAAAATTTATCAAATAATGTAATCAAAAATTTTCAAACTTCGCAAAAGATGTAAAAAGTTGATATCATTCGCTTTATTCACTTTTGCATCTGATTTCATTGTAGAAAACTTTCGCATTAAACACTATGGGACAGACTCGAAACTTAAAACATAACTTTTAGAAATTGAAATCATATTTGTCCAACATATCTTCTGCAAAGATAGCTAGTCAAAGCTTTGAAATCATATCTTCTGCAAAGATACGAATATTTGTTGAGATTTAATGTAAAATGAATGATTTTGCAAGTATATTTCTGCTTGGACATATAACACTCCAATACATTCATTTTCATTAAACATATTCATTTCATACATTCAGGTATTTCATCAGTTAGGTGAAAGGGTGACTCAGACTACTAACCCGCTCAATCTTACCAGAGAGTTCAGGCATATGTTTACAACCTTATAACATCTCGCTCTATATCCCAGGCAAATTTAATATCTGATTCAAGTTTCGGGAGTAACGTGGCTATCATGCACTCAGAATATCAGCTTTCCTGCATCTGCCATCCTGATTCATGTTGATAGAATATAAGATGCTGTAAAGCTCTCTAATTAGTTGGCTAACTAACCATTGGTTTATTGTGGAAAGGTATGCATACCAGACGATGATAAATAATTCATTCGAGGAATACTACCAGGAACTACAAACAATTTAATGAAATAGGTGTTTATTTGAGATAATTAATCTCAAATAAGCACCTATCACAAAGTCAAACTTGGCACAATATTCGAAGAAATAAACGATCTTTTGCATTATTAAAATTTTGCTTTATTTAAGCCGATATGAATATTACTTGCAATCATATAAAACGATTTAAATGACTGTTATTTGTAAATGATATTAAATATAACAAATTCTATGTAATTGCGAACAGTACTTTGAAAATCTTGCATATTTAACTTTATTTTTTTGTGTCTGAGTAAATATGGTTTCTGGACAACTAATTGAATAGAAGTTGAACTGCTTGATAGCAATTTTTGTGCAAGTTATGTTATTTGAAAAAAAGTAACTTCATCCTTTAGTTAAATAAAACATAAATAACAGCGTAATATACATTTATTTGTATCAGTAAAGTTAAAAATTAGATACATTGAAAATATATTAATTTCATAAATATTAGATTCAAAATTTCATTTGCAATATAATAAGTGCAACATTTCATGCATTTAACTATGCGTTTTTAGCTTTAACACAGTAACGTTACAAGTCATGTTAAAAATCGAATTTTTTATCATAGTATAATTTTTTTTATCTTCTAGTATATACCTCTATTTTGAATTCAAAACATAGTCATTTGTATTATTAATCTTTTGTAAAACTTTTGGTTGGAGAATCACTTATTTTTAATGTAGTTTTGTTTTTGTAATTTTTAACGTGTCATATATCGTAATGAATGGGGAAAAATATTGAAAATATAGTAATGTAATTTGTTCGTTATCCTATATATTGTTTCTTTTGCCAAGATTCCCTTTCCTCAACTAACGCAATGAAAGCGATCAAAAATATATCAGTGTATAGGAATTATTACTGACTTCTGACGTGGCATACTCAGTCAACGTGAACTAAGTAAACTTGAATTTTAAAAACACAACGTTTGTTTGAAGTTCAAGTGAAAAAAAATTAGGCCACCAGAGGCATTGTGACCTCAAGAATGCGCAGCTCCCTCTCAATTTCATTTTCTCCAATTTTATAAAAATAATCTATATAAATCACGAAACTTACCTTCACTTTGGTGAATTACCGAAAATGACAGACGGAAAATTTAATGCAATTTCATTCTGATATCAAATGCGATATACAAAGCGGTTTTGTAAATGCTTTCATATCAATAAACTCTGTTTGCGAATTTGGGCTGACACTTTCCCGAATAATTCGATAACCCAGCAAAAGACTAAATAATTTTATTGGGGGGAAGGAGAATGTTGTAAAGAGGGAAGAAAATGTGCGAGCGTTTACCACGGGTTTACTAGTGAACGATAAATCTAGTAAGTATAAGTTAGTAGTTTATTTCCAAACGAATTAATAATTCAGATACAATACAAGCTTAATTTATGCTATGACTGAAACTATGAGAGAATTATGGTGATGCTACGAGTGAATTTATGCTATGAGTGAAGCTATGAGAGAATGATGGTGATGCTACGAGTGAACTTATGCTATGAGTGAAGCTATGAGAGAATGATGGTGATGCTACGAGTGAATTTATGCTCTGATTCAGAAAATACTGCAATGTTGAATACTTCTATTGTTATATAAACCATCTAAGAAACTAGTTGCCATATTTCACAGACATTTTGAGTTTCTTCTTCAAATTTCTACTAGCTCCCTAATTTAAGGGCTGATTTTCTACATTTAATTTTACTGCAACTAATTAAACGCTACTACATCGTATAAAAATATTTTTTTAGAAACATTTACATTTACCTTGTTCTATTGTGAAGGTCATTCTTTGAAAACAACTGAGGCTTAAATGTGATAAGCATTTGATAACGCTATAAATATCACAATTTTCGATTTGAGTTTGCTTCTATCAGTTTAAAATATATTCAGAATGAAGATGAAGTGGCAATAATCTAAGAAATAATCATTTTAATACATACAAATAGGTGAAACGGGGAAACTGAAACGGAATTATTTAATCAGAAAGAACGCAGGGGACGATATCGAGAATGAAATAAAAATTAGCGATTAGAATTATTAATCGAAATTACTTAATCAGAAAGAACGCAGGGGACGATATCGAGAATGAAATAAAAAATTAGCGATTAGAATTATTACTCGAAATTACTTAATCAGAAAGAACGCAGGGGATGATATCGAGAAAGAAATAAAAATTAGCGATTAGAATTATTAATCGAAATTACTTAATCAGAAAGAACGCAGGGGACGGTATCGAGAATGAAATAAAAAATTAGCGATTAGAATTATTACTCGAAATTACTTAATCAGAAAGAACGCAGGGGACGATATCGAGAATGAAATAAAAAGCGATTAGAAATATTAAAGAGCAAGATATAAAAAAATGCAGTTAGTCAAAGACTTTTAGTGAAGAAAAGAAACTATTACAGTAGCTGACTCACTAGATGGTGAATGAAAGATTAACAAAAATGAAAATATCTTAGTTCATGATCAACAAGTAAAGAAGAATAAAAAGTTCATAAAAAAAGAGTTATAAGAATCTTAAGCTCTTTGGAACACAGAATAACGTAGCCACAGGTCGGAGAAGCGTAACGATTTTCGCGGAGTCATGACGTTTGCGCGCAAAAGAATTGGTAATATGAAAAAAAATTTCAAGTGAAATCTATCGTTCCGTTTTCATAAAAGCAGCTAGGCCTAATTCTATAAGAAATCTACAGTTGCAATTGTTTCTGTCTTACATTTGTGCTTTTCATTAATAATTATGAATTTTCATTTCTTTTTAAAAAAATCTAATTATACATTTAACATTAAATCAAAAGCGTAAACCCTCTGAGTCCTAAGCCGGTCGTTACCGGCCATGCAACTTCTATACTAGTGGGGAGGATTTCGGCCGGTTTCTGTTCCGAAAGCGGGGAGAAGGCAGATGGGCAGTGGTCATTAAGGGACTCCTTGGGGTAGAGATAAGAGATTAAAGGTCTTCCATTCGCATCTTCCACCACCCGTAGTGAGGAGAAATGGCGAAATGGAGTGGGCGAATCTACTTCACCTATCCATTAGTAAAAGTAAACGAACCTCCGTATACAACTGTACTCATATTTTGAGACACCTCAGAGGTCAGAGGGTTAAATATAAAATAAATAAAATACTCCAAAAACTGGAAATGAAATCTAATTGTAGAATGTCTGATGTACTTACTGAAAATGAAATATATTTCACAAAAATTTATTTCCGTCTCCATCAATGCACTAGCAAAAGTTTTATTATATAGCACATATTGTTTATCGCTGAGAGTTGAGTTACTTTATATCATTTAAGTGAGGGAGCACTTGAAAAAAATTTACTATATATCACATATTGTATATAGCCGGAAGTAGAATTGCTCTTTATCATTATTTTGCAGGGGATCTGAAAATATTATGAAATATTAGATACAAACAGATACAACAGATATTTTTCTTCTGGAAAAATGAAATTATTATATTAAGATCGAAAAAATATTAAGAATTATTAGAAAGAAAATATTATGAAACAGAGATTTCTCTTGGGAAATCTACATATCACTGACATAATTACCTTTTCTACTGCAGGGAAATTTCCTGAATCTCTCTGAACTTTTCTTCAAAAGTAATTTTAATCTCCATTATTTCTTATAAGCACATCAGTAATAACAAAATAGGACTCGAAGACGAAAAATAATATATTTAGTTTAGATTAACAACCAGTGAATTAGAGAAGCGCTTCTGAAAAGTATCAAGTCAAAAGAACATATTTTGTACCACCATTCTAAATTTTCTTTGTGGTATAATTTGTACACACTATTGTCTTAATCTTAAATCTCGAAGGTATCTTTGTGGCCCAAATGATTTTTCAATCTCGCCTCATATGCATTGAACAATTTTCTCTTAATATTTAATTTTGATGTCTTATGGTTGGTTATCAAAAAATCTAAGTTGTGTAAGTATGTGTGTTGTATGTGTTATGTGTTTTAAATATTATCGTTTTAAACTTTTGTTGATGCAATCACTTGAGACTGTTGCGTTTGTACGCTTAAAGATGTATTGTCATCGTTTATGTTTAAATCTGCTGTCTATCTTACTTTCTTTCTATACTTTTCTTTCTTTTTATTTAATTTTAATTTTTGTTTAGTATATCTATTATCTGTATTATATTATAAATAGCTGCATTTGCGCCTTTATATATAATACTAAGAATTTTTATTAATGTTTGATTAATTAATTTAATCAATTTTTAAATAATATTTTCATTAAAATTTAGTCAATTTATAACTGTCATTTCTTGTATTTTACTGGAATTAGCTGCAAGTGCGCCATTCCATATAATACATTTTTGTATTTTATTTTATATTATTTTATTTTATTTATTTTTAATGCAATTTTAGTATTTAGTCAGTAACTACTTATACAGTGAAACCTCTCCGAACGGCCACCCCTGCATAGCGGCCACCTCTCTTAACGGCCAATTTTTCGTGGCACGGTTTTTTCGGCCCATAGACCTAATGTTAAAATAACCCCTAGCAACGGCCACCCAACCCCTCTGAACGGCCGCCGGGTAGGTTCGCCCATCCCATTTGACAAACGTAAAGGTTAGAGATTTACTTTTTAAACTGAAAAACGAACTTGAAAAAATGGTTTTTTCCGAGAAGGGTAAGAACTTAAAACAGTCACAAATTGTATCCTTTTTTCAAAAAATGTAAAAAATTATTAAATAAAGTACTATTTTCTCTTTAGATAAGTCTCAAACTTCATTTTAAATAGGAAGTAAGTGTCAGACTTGTTTATATTATGTATTATAGCAATTATTTTGTAATTGTAACAGAAACCCTTCAGAGCGGCCACCCCCTCTGAGCGGCCAATTTTTCTCGGAACGGAGGGGTGGCCGCTCAGAGAGGTTTCACTGTATATTTTTTCTTGAAGTTCGATTATATAGTTATATAGCTTACCCTTGACAGAAAATCTTGTCTAATTTGGAATCTTTATGGTGAGTGGTCTTCGATAAAGTTCGCCATTCGATTCCTCATTCATTTCTTCCTTTCTGAGCATTTTTTACTTTCTAAATTAATTTTTATGTGTTTTAAATATTATCGTTTTAAACTTCTGTTGATGCAATCACTTGAGGCTGTTGCGTTTGTACGCTTAAAGATGTATTGTCATCGTTTATGTTTAAATCTGCTGTTTATTATCTATACTTTTCTTTCTTTTGATTTAATTTTAATTTTTGTTTAGTATATCATAATATTTTCATTAAACTTTAGTCAATTTATAACTGTAAGTTTCTTAAGCATTTAATAAATAACTATGAAGAGCTATTAACCTTTCAAATACCTCTTACCTTTATTCATCCAGTGTCATGTAACCAATCAGTTAATTAATAAACGTTCATGAACCTCATAGATATTTCCTGACCGTGACTCGCAACGGAGGGTTGATAAACATTTACCTTGCCTTGTGTTGATTATAGTTAGGAGATTTTGATGAAGTATTACAAATGGACAAATAGAAACAGAATTCTGAATTGAATGCCAAGAGTCTCTGGATAGAATAAGGTTGCATACTTGTTGCTCCACCTAAACTCAAACTATTTTTTTATTTTATGGAGAATCGAGGGCTTCACTATAATCTGTTTATAAAAGATCTCATGTTTAATACTAAATTCTCACATTCCAATTGGAGACTACCTTTAAAATTTCACGAAAATTGTTTTCATTAGAAGACATTAAAATAAATCTGCAGTGACGCAATGAAAATGTCTTCCTAATGGAAAAAAGTGCAATATTTTAAATTAAATTTGAATTATTCCTTCCAAACCATTCTTTCGACGTCTTTATAAATAAAACTCTTTTCTAGGTGTTTCGGCTACTTCATGCAATACTTCTATTTATTGAGTAAAATCTGCAAGGCTCTCTTTTATTGCAAAACCATACAACTCCGCATAGAAGTATAAAATGAAACCTTTGCTTACATATTTTATTTCCCCGTTTAGCCTCGGGTGCCCTGTCTTTCGAATTACCTGAAGAGAAGAAACTTTTCTGTGGATATTGAGTTGCTTCACTATAATCAATTTATAAAAGATCTCATGTTTAATACTAAATTCTCACATTCCAATTGGAGACTACGTTTAAAATTTCACGAAAATTGTTTTCATTAGAAATAAATCAGCAGTGACGCAATGGAAACGTCTTTTCTTCTCGAAATAAGTTCAGTATTTCAAATTAAATTTGAATTATTCCTTCCAAAGCATTCTTTCCAAGTCTTTCTGAATAAAACTCCTTTCAAGGTGTTTCGACTATTTCATGCAATACTTCTATTTATTGAGTAAAATCTGTAAGTCTCTCTTTTATTGCAAAACCATACAACTCCGCATAGAAGTATAAAATGAAACCTTTACTTACATATTTTATTTCCCCGTTTAGCCTCGGGCGCCCTGTCTTTCGAATTACCTGAAGAGAAGAAGTTTTCCTGTGGCTACTGAATTGCTTTGTATGCTTTAACACAGAACAGAAAAAATATCTTAAGTTACATACTACATGTCTTTCTTTCACAGACTGAATCTGTATTAAATTTCTAAAGTAAGAAAAATGCTATTTTTGTTCTGTATTATTTTAAAAGCTTAGAATATTGTTCTTCCAACTTACGAATACTTCAAGTGACAAGATTCTTAAAAAGAAATATTTTTTTAGTTAGAGCGGATTGCCGCCATTGTAAATATATTTGATTTTTCATAGCAATATTACAGCAAAAGGCTATGTTAATTTATTAAAACATTATTTATTATTATAAATCTTTTATATTGCTATTAGAACTAAATGTGGTTTTCTCAATTTCTTCTTTTCTCGCGCTTTGAGCTAATAGGAATACGTATTAGCCAAAATTAAAAAGCTTTCCGTTACTATATAGGGCATTTTGTGAAAATGGATCCCATTATATTGT
The DNA here is from genome assembly GCA_013235015.1 of Araneus ventricosus. Classification (NCBI taxonomy): domain Eukaryota; kingdom Metazoa; phylum Arthropoda; class Arachnida; order Araneae; family Araneidae; genus Araneus; species Araneus ventricosus. The sequence goes on from BGPR01013224.1 coordinate 29,879, forward strand.
ATTTATATCTACTTAATATATATCTAAAATAAAATATTCTAATTTTGATATAAAAATACAGTATTTTGTAACAAAATTCCGAATAAATTCAAATCTGCAATTTAACATGATTTGCATTAAAAAAATCTCTATTAATTTTAATTTTTTTTCTGCTACAAAAAAATCTTGTATAAGTGATCCAAGAAATGTCTTGAGAAGAATTTTTCCTTCAGATTACAAGCACAGAATATTGCTAATAGTATTGTATATTTCGTGTTTGAAATAGAAGCAGTAACTTTGTTATATTTCATAATATAAGAGTGTGGAATGTTTGAAAAATAAAAAATGCCTACAGTTTTTCTGTCATTGATTTTTAAAATTATTTGCCATAAAATTTATCAATATATATATATAAACCATGGTTTTATAGTCTTTTCATTCTTTTTAGGCAGTAGCAGTACAAATACCCCAGCATATTAGAGTTATAGACTGATGAATTAGTACAATACTCCTGA
>BGPR01013225.1:18181-42377 GCA_013235015.1 Araneus ventricosus
ATAAAACTGGTTTCATTCTGATAAAAATATGAGAAAAAACTGATTGATTTGAAATTAATATTTCGGAATTCTTGGAATACTCTGCCAGACAGAAAGGGACAAAAAAGAAAAATATTCCTGCTCAGAGATCTATCCTGCATTCTGGCGCCGAATCCACTACACTCAGCCTTCACTTCCCAGAGTTCCATCTCGAATGCATAACAAATAAATCATTTCTTCTCGAAGATTTACTCAGTGCGGGAGTCCATCTGAAAACTCTCTCTGGAGAGTTATGTAGCTTGTCACTACTTGTATCTCAGGATTGATTTATTAAGACTGATGATCTTGCTATTCAGAAGGCATCATTGAGCATTTTAAGGATTCCGGTGCGTTATGATGCATCATCGCCAATAGTAGACATTATTTTGTTTCTGGCATAAAAACAGAGAGACTGCTGCATGAAATTGGCGCAAGACAAATGAAACAGAGGAGAATACCTTTCTAACAATTTTTGGAAAAGTATGGAACATCCATCATGTGTGGATTTCCTCGAGTTAAATTACTTTTGGAACGAGGAATAATTTCCAAAACGTAATTTTTGGCTGTGGTTGTAGAAGTTGGGAAAAAATTTGAAGAGTTTGAAATGTTTCAGAAATAGGTAGCGGTTAAATTAATATGAAGTGAATGTAATTGTAATTTCTGAAATCAGCAGAAATAGTTATATAAAGTTTCCCTTATAGTTATGAACATAATATAGTTTAGTCAGAATAGTATTATTAAAAAATATGGATTGAATATGGACAAACCAGATCTTGCTTTCTGAAAATTTTATCAATTTGAAATATTTACCTCGTATAAATGTAGATAAAATATTTTTATGTCCAAAAAAACGAAACGTGGTTTCAAACATTTTTCTTTTAAAAACATTAAATAAAGAATCAATAAATGAATGCTTCTGATTTTTTTGACATTTAAATTTAAACGCAAATGCAAAACAAATGGCAACCATAATTTTACTTTCTATTTAAAAAAAAAACACATCATATATTTTCAAGCTTAGATTACATCAACAAAAGGAATTGGGGCAGTTCTTTTAATAATCCTTTCTAATAGGGAAACTTTTAAATATCCATTAGCAATCCCCACTTTCAAAATCATATTAAATGAAATATTTGATCCTATTACTTTCTTTGTTTTAGGATGATTTATACTTTAAACAATCTACTTTACTAAATTTAGTTTTATGATGAGCATTAATATAAGAATTCTTCCTAAACGTGCTTTTTCCTTAAGCGACTGTCAAAAATGTATTGCATTTTATATGCTATTATAATGAATGTTTATATATTCTACACAAAAGGTGTTTCATAAAAAAATGGAAAACACTTTATTTTGTTTATAATGGCTCTAAAATCATATTATCTTCTAACAAAAAACGCTATCTTTCTATAAGCATACACTAATCCTCTTTATTTTTATAAATATAAAGCGTCATTCATAAGTCTTCTAATCTCTTCTTAAAATGAGTTATGTAAAGCAATAATTATTCTTTGGAAGAAATGAATCTTTAGGTAATTATGATCTTGAGATCAATTTATAATAAATTGATTAAAAAATATTGATTGATTATTAAATATTGTCCAATATTTCGTTTTTTTCAAAAAAATACCGAGGAAAAGTAAGTTCTCTATCTGAGAAGCTAACTTTTTACTATATAACAAGCATGGAAAAATATTATAAATTTCTCAATGAAGTCACGATATACATTTTAATCCGTAAACTTTCTAATAAATTAAAATTACATTAATTTCTGTCTATCGAATTCTTATATTAATGATCTGACATATGTACATAGAATGCATACTAACTAGGGGAAAGTCGGTTAAGATGGCGACCTTAAGCTTTGGGGATTTATCCTGAACTCAATATTCGTTGCAGGAGGATTATTGTTCTTAAACTCTTTTTTTAAGTGATATTTTTTATTTGAATTTTTATTTTGAAATTTGAGACCCCAAAATTTTATTTTAGAACAAAAGGTCAATTTCGTCATCTTACCAGACTGTTCCTGAAAGTTGACTAACGGTGTCGTGTAAGATGACGAACTGAGATATCAATTTAATTCAACACCCATATGTTATCAAAAAATTATTTAAACTGTTGAAGTCAGATCTTGATAATAACAAATTGTACATAACAAAACACAAACATAATCAGACAGTCAGCGTCAACGCAAGGAAATTCAAATGAATGAATTGAGTCTTTAGACTCAGAACGTTAGAAGTCGAAGTGTCGCTTAGCTACTTCTTATATGTAGAATTTTTAGTAGCTTTGTTGCGTTTAGAATTATTAACTTCAAACTTCTTCAACTGTCCCAGTATTCGTTTATCTTCTTTTACCTCTAACTCCTTTTTTTAATGAGATTCTCATTTTTCACTGAAGTGCCAGCGAGTTGCAGGAAGGGCAAGTGGCAGTCAGGTAGCACGTCGAGCTCATAAATTAACGCTGAGCGGTTCATCATGTTACTCTCCACCTAATTCGTCATCTCATCCGAATTCAAGTTTTTATTTCAAAAAAAACATTGAAGGATATTAAATAATCAGGAAAATTAAAATAATACATTATTGAAACCGGTTTGATTAGCTCTTTACGAGTATCACACGTATAAATCAATAATTTTTACTCCGAGAACGCTATCCCTTACCAAGCAAAAATAAAAAGTTGCGTAGGAACAACTCAAAAATACATTACCGCGTACTGTGAATCACACTAATAACGGGGCGGGATCTTTTGGTGCGACACGAGTGTCTGGTCACTATAGGTCTCTGAAGATGCAGAAGCGGGACATTCATCAAGGAAATTTGCGAGAAAAATCCAATTCGTCATCTTACACTCTTCTTCATCTAACCCGACTTTCCCCTGCCTAGAATACATGGTAACTTTTGGCCAATAACATCGGAAATTATTCTGCTAAGGGGGCGGCATTCTCACTATCTTAAAATAACAATAATACGAAAGATGTTAGTTGAATAGCTATACTCTTGTTATGTAATTTCACAGTTAAACATTTTTAAATACTCTTTTAAAAGGATTCTTTTTTCAGTGTACTAAAATGTAATACTAATCCGTTATTATCTTGAAATAATTTTTCTCAAATTCATTCGTCCGGAATCAAAGTTTAATTAAATTAATCGCTTAATTTTTTAATCACAAGGCGACTTTTTCTCCTAACCCTTTTAACACCAGGACTTTGTCAGATGGTGCGCCATGAATTTAACTCTCCAAATCTGGGTGGTCATTTACCCCACTACCCCACCTCCTGCAATAACCTTCCCTTAAGGTGCACGGAAATGGTCTGTGATGCGAAAGGATAATTGGAACCCTCTACCGAGCTTATCTCCGTAGCGATTTCAGAATCTCACCTCCCATCAAAAGAAGCCAATCGCCTCACGCCTGCTTTCGCTGGTCTTAAGGCGAAATTTTAAAACCGTCCCGTACTACCTCACTCGATGTGAGAAGGTTAATCGATAATTAAACCCTGAAAATATTAAAATTTTTGGGTTTACAAGAGTGTACATAATTTCAAAATTTTAGTAAATCAGGAAGTATGTGAAAAATATCAATTATAAAATTTCATATTTACAATTATGAAACAAGTGAAGTTAAATTAAAGTGTTTTAAAGAACTTTTAATTCTGTTAACAACAATTTGCACACAAATAAATGTAGTTAATACTTTTATTAAATGGAATGGTTACGTGTTGTTTGAAACAAGCAGGTATATGAAGGTAATTATGAAAATTATATGTTATATTTTCAACGAATATCAGTGAAAACGCTCGAAAATTATGAAATGAATGAACGAAGTAAAATTGTCTATATTTCCTTCAATAAAATAAGAACGGACGTATAATATACCAGATTACTTATTTTTGCGTAGTTTTTTAATACAATAGATTTCGCTCAATGTGATCGCGGTTAATGATATCATTCGCTTAACATTATCAAAAACCTCTGGGCCGAACCGACGTATTCAAATGTACACAAAAACATTCGTTTAGTGTGATGACTACACTGTTTAATGTTATCAGTTTTGAAGTAGAGAATTGACCGATCCCTCATTTACAACCTGCGTTAACGATTGACGTTCGCAGAATTTCTCGCTCCACTTGTATGGATACATCTGGGGTCGCTTTCCCGTACACATCCCAAGAATTTCGGGGTTTATCTTTCATGACCTCTCTTTGAAGGTCTTCCATTTAGCGGGTAGGGATGAGTTTCAAATTCTTTTGTCTGGACTAGTGGACTGTTTTAAACGACAGCTATACTACCAGGTCAGGTTTGAAATCCTTTGAATAGCTGTAAAGCACTGTTACATGTGATTGAATTAACGCAAAATGGATAAAAAAGAACTTGTTTGAATGTTAAGGAGAAAACTGAAATTCTCAACATGTATGAAATTTACCTGAAATGAGTCAACGCAACGCTCCGGCACAGTTGAAAATTTCACAGCCTCTTCTTTGTAAGATTTTGAAAAACCGTGATGACTATTGAGTCGAGCAAAAGGAAATGAAGGAACCGATTGTAAGCAAAATAGATGCGGCCAAGACGAAAAAGTTGAAAAAGTCCTGAAACTTTGATTTACAAAAGTACGATACCCCTGAGATAGGTGTTTATTTTTTTCTTTTTTCTTCTTTTCCCCTGATGTGATAAAATATAGTTGATTTTACCCAATTCGGTTATTGCTATCAACCGGTTAATGCTATCAAAATTCTTAAGTCCCAAAGTGCTCACATTAAGGTATCCGACTGTGCTCGGAGACATTTTTTTGAAAAATAGCTAATATATTTTATAATGTTATTTTTCAACTGCATATGTTTTAAAACTATGAAAATATTGTAAAATTAAGCTTTCAAAATAATATTTTTTTTAAAAAAATGAGAAATTTGAAGAAAAATGACTAAAATATTTGCCTTACGCTTACAGCCATAGACAAAATCAATCAAAAATTCTAAATATACATAAATCCTTGTAGGAGTACATTTTTATGACAGATATCTAAGTTATGCTCTAAAATATTTCTTGTACTTCAAAATAGTTTTGAGATACAGCTGAACATAGTTACTAAACTGGTAATTTTTCATAAAAAATGCTTTTCGTTTATATTTAAGTACATAAAAATAATACTTGATTTTAAAATTGACCTTAGTTTTCAGAAGAAAACATCAAGTATATTACAAAAAACAATCTCAGAAAATTTCATGTCAATACTTGAATAACTTTTTGAGAAATCATTGTTACGGTTGACAGTTTTCCTCAAAAATATCAATTCTCAGAACACACATTTAAAGTTTTCATGCAACATAAAATAACGCTTACAGTTCGGTAATAAAACAGCTGTAACTCCATTTGTAATTCACGTAGAGTAAAAAGTTAGACAGTTTTAGAAAGCTGGTTAAACAGGCTACAAAAGTAAGTCATAAAAAGTTTTTTGATAATTTCATCAAAAACGACAATTTTAAACCAGTCGGATACCTGCGGAGTCTTCCGTACTTTGAGGAGAATCAAGCGACATATCTCAATACAATCCAGTTGGGGAGAAAAGAATTCAAAGCATTCAGAAAACTCAATTCTTGCGTAAGAACCACACAGTTAATTTCATCCATTTAGCTCTCTGCTTTTTTGTGCAATCATTTCAACAGAGAGACACAAAGACATCATTTACAGGATAGCTTTATTATACTAAGGGAGGTATAAATTTAAAAACTCTTCAGAATCTCAGAGTTGAATTTCATAACAGTTACAATGCCCTCTCTATGTGAAGCAAGAAATTAAATATCAGGTTTTCAAATTCTTGAATGTTTGGAGGTGTGTAGCTGAGACATTGATAAGTATCTTTTTCTGTGGTTTTAGAGATTACGCAGGACCAACACATGCGATCACATTCTTGTTGCTAAAAAAATTCCAGCGATGAATACTTGTCACACACTTGCAGCTACAATTTTAACTAGGGGTGGATAATGGCAGAACATGGTACTTTATGAAATAGGAACTCGTAAGTAAATTAAGTAAGTATTCCCTGTAAAGACTTTTTTGAACATTTTTGTGGTTAACTCCTGGTATTCGCTATATCCTATCATAGGAAAGTGTACTCTTAAAAATTATGAATTGTTTTGCGTATATAATTTCATAATTTTTTTCCTGTTCACAATTGGCATTCTGTGTTTATGCTTGAAGCATGAAATACTTAGAATGCACATATATTTCTCGGTATTAGTTCACTTAGTTTATATTTATAAAATAATCTCAGTTGGTTTACTCGAAATCAATCATGACAAAGGCGATGACTTTATTGATATTGATATTTTGATGTATTGACATTTTTCATTAGGGAGTTCATCACATTATATTTTAACCCTTTCACGTTCATTGGTTCACAGTGAAACCACACATTGAACGTTTTTTTTTGCGCATGGGCGAAACGCAGCTTAATTTTTCTTTCACAACTTAAGAGCCATAGACAACTTATATAAAAATTCCAGTTCAATACCGTTAGTATTCACAAAGATATCGCATTGCAATATCTACATTGCTTTTCATCTGCAAGAAAAACAAAAAGATGAGGGATCATGTACAAATTGATATTTTTTACAATTATATCTTCAAAATTAATATTGATATTTATGAAAGATGAATATCCTGAGTACTGACGTATGCATTTCGATGATAACTTATTAGGAGGGAAAATTTCCACTTACCGTTCATTGGCTTCACTGTGAAACCGCAAATTTTTTGAAAATAAAAAATACTAATTTCTTTTCCTTTATATATTTATGATCAGCTGCATGTGTAATACTCATTTTTGAAATAAATTTAGTAATTTTCAAAACAAAACATGTAGTGAAGCTGAAAGGGGTAAAGAGTATCTACTTTCTTGTTCTTAGTAAAGGTCAAGGTAACGTAATTGTCATAAATACAGTTACCCTTTTTATATCGAATATTTAACACAAAAATAAAGGTAAATACTGAATAACAAGCGAATTAGTTTGTTTCAGAAATAATTTTGGAATTCAGTCAAAATTATTTTACTGTGCCAAATGAATCGATTATACTAATGATCGGTTTAAAATGCTATACTCCCTTTAAATTAAAAATAAATATAGTGGAATTTCTTGAAATCAAGTTAAATTCCGGATAAATATGTAAATGGAGTACTACGGTTTTAAAATAGCTTTTAACTGGCCCTGTTAAAAGTAATGATGATAAATAAATTTAATATGACAGGTTTTTAAAAACACGCTTTTATTAATCTTCCAAAAAGTAGAAAGATCTTTACTTTAATTATTTTCTATTTTTAATCCTCAATTTATTATTCATTATGATGAATATTATGGACTCATGAGATCAATTTTTCTCAAATTTAATGCCAATTAGTGCAACTCGTATGTAATCAAGGTATGCAATTAATCAATTGACAGATAATTAAGTTTTAAAAATATTAAAATAATATATTCTCATCTAGAATAAAAAGTACACGAATATCAAAATCTAGTGCATCAGGATATCAGCGGAAAATTATTTCCAAAATTCCAGCTTTACAAACATGAAACAATCAATTTAAAATACGCATGTGAAAAACAAATTGAAATTGTTTACTGTGACTTTAGAGCACACTCAGCTTGTAACAGAGTTTTTAAGTGTTAGATCGTAACCCTTAGTGGGACCAAATATAAAATTATCTAGTAAGAAAGTTTCACACACCGTTTTGTCAGTTTAGTTTAGTTATATTTAAATCCCGTTTTTAAGCAACACGGGGGCTATTTTGGGACGGACCTCGTAATTTTGAACTGAGGTCAGATAACGATTATCCTCAACATGTCAGATCCTCACCATTTTGCATTTGTGGTGAAATTGGTACCCCATTGCACTATGCTACATCTTGCATATTTACTTTATCATGGTATATGAAGCTTCCTGCCATACAACTTCAAGATCAATGGTTTAAGAATGTATCCAATAACCAACTTTCATGGAAAAAGATTAAATTAACAATCAAACATAATTCATGAATATGAATTCCAGTTTAACTCTATGAGCCCTATCCCCCCTGAAACCGCCCCATTCGACAGAGGCTTCGACTCAGGCGGTTTCGGGTGCCTGAATGCATTTTACGGGAGAAAGGTAGTTCCTTTCTTTGTTGACAATTAATCGCCCAAATTCGGGTGCCGTTCTTCTGGAAATTCTGTAAAGAAAGGGAGGATTCCATTCTTTTTTTGTGTACGAACATTTACTTCAATTTTTGAGGTTCTGGAACTCTCAGTCTAGCCGCGTTCAGAGAGTTTAAACCAGGTTCACAGTGTCATCAACTAAATGTTCCAGACCCAACAACTAATTGTTTTCGTGTGCAGTGAAACATCCTGAACCGATAAAACTGCTTGAGCACCTTTTATGTTATATGTTATTCATTTTTTCTTGATATATCTCATTTTTAATTCTGTTCATTTCTGGAAATTGTAAATAGTGCTCTAAATTTTGTTTTTCAATAAACAGGTTCGTACGTTTGGTTGTGGGATCGTCGTCTCTGGGGTTCGTGCTTTATCCATCTTGTGCCCATTTAAAACCGATGAGGTGACTCTAGTAGTCATTGGTAACGAGGGTTAAAGGTGGCGTTAGGTCAGATAACGAAGACGACACTTCAGTTGGCACCCCTTCTCCAAACTTCCACACCACACCAGCTCGGAAGACATTTGGCTCCGACGGATTTATTGTGCACCAGACCCACTTACACGGCAGTTCTTCGGTGCAATCGGGTTTCGAACCTAGAACCCTCCGGCCGCGATTCGGGACCTTACCACAGGCCACCAAGGCCTCCGAATTCATGTCATATTCTGCAAGATTAGTAAACAAAAATATCTTAGAGAATCATTCTGACTTAAAATATGTCACTTAAATATAGCGAATAACTATTTTAAATTGAATTCAATCTCATATTTTACTAATAAATTCTTCATTTTCTGATTTTGGGATTGCGACGAAATTTTTACGAAGAAGTTTCATCCTGAATTTTTTTTAGTTTTAAATGAAGTCGGTCTCCAACAGGAAAACAATTCTTAAAACCTCACACTGAAATATATTTGACATAGAACACCAACAAAATTGATTTCATGGCTAAAAATTTTGCTATGGCGTAATTTAAATTGCCTAATTGGGGCTAATTATTTCATCACTTCTAGTTAATTAAGATTTATCTCACTCTGTATTTCAACTAATTGAGGTTAATTATAAAATTAATATCTCAGATATATCTTTAAAGAATTTTAAGAGATATATTTAGAACGATATTTAATGTATAGCTGTCAAATTTGTATTCACATTGAAAAGTCGAAGTTTGTCTTTAGGTTTCCTACATTTTGTCTGCAACCGTTAAACAAATTTCTTGGTTGGTTAAATTAATGAAGAAATGTTAACTAAAAATCTTAGTAATGTTTTCTTCGTGTTTTCCCCTTTATCATTAACAGCTGCTTAACTTTTCAGAAGAGGATGAATTTATGAAATCTTGATTAATGACTTTATCTAAAAGAATGAAGTAAGATTATTAATTATTGAATCAATATGAAGTTTAAAGTATTTCAAAGTCCCATTAGCTTAATTAAATTTTTGCGTTCCATCTTCTCCATTTATAAAAGCATTCTGATGATAGAATTAAAAGACAGTAAAAGTTCAGAATAAATTGAAAATTAGATAACACACACAAAACTAAAGGAAAGAATAATTGTTCTGCTAAGGCCAAGAAACGTAACATGTCAAGAAACGTAATTAGTTAGCTTTCAAAAGATTTAGTTAGTTGTCAACATTTTCAGCAGAATTTTTCAGACTGCATTTTCAGAGATTTTTCTTTCAGTTTTAATCATAAGAAGTTTGTTTGGACATAATTGATAATAAGTATTTATATATTTCATTCGCATAGAAAAGATTTAATAGAATAGCTAATGTTGTAAAATTGGACATTTAGGTTTAATTCTGCACGATATTTTTCAGTTGCTATTGTTGGTTTGACTACAGTTTACTTACGTGCTTTGCTTAAATTTCTTCTTGAATTTAAGTTTAGAGATTATGCTGCATGTTGTGTTTTACTTATCAGTTATGTTGTTGAACGTGAAGAACAATGCAATGATATGTTTGAAGCAACATGGCTGTTCCGTGGATCACTGTGTTGAAGTGAATTATAAACAAATAAATAAACATTTCGGGAGTGAAATGTTATTGCACTGCGAAGCCTAGACAGAAACGAATGCACAAAAAGTCAACATAGAATAAATCTCAACAAAAAACATAAGAAAGGCGCAGTTCGAGTCCACGCCGTAGATTGTTCGTCAAAACCTCTGGATAAAATCATAAAACAAGTGTTTCGTATCAATATGTAATTTAATTGTCAATCTTTTTAATACAATATTTACACAGAGTAGTACGTATATTGGTTGCAGAATATATAAATAACAATCTACCTGAGACCCCTGCTACATGCGATAAACTTGTGATTTATCTATTTTGTAGCCATTATATTACTCTGTGTAAATTTGTATTAAAGAGATTGATAATTAAATTACATACGAAATACTTGTTTTATATTTTATCCCGACGTTTTCACGAAAAATCGACGTCGCGGACCCGAACCGCGCCTTTTTTTAGGTTTTGTTTAGAATAGCTTTTCATGGCGCCATCTGTTGACAGTATATAGAACTACATTTCGCGCATGCGCAGTAAAACATTATTTACTACAAATGATCATATTTCCCGTAATGTTCAAATTTTTGAATTCAATTTTTAATACAATGTTTCTTTTACATATTGTCAAGTATTCTGTAAGTTTGGTACAATTCGAAAAGAAACTCTGCATGTTATAATAAAAAAAAACATGCGGAGTTTGAAATTTTCGATTTAATACCGATTTTTACTTATAATTTGATAAATATTTTTATTGTCCCATTTCAGGTCCTGGTAATTCTCCTCAATCTCTCTAAAATGACACCAGAATCAATCTCCTAGCTAAACGCGTTTCCACGATACACTTATTTTTAACCTTAAATAAAGATAATTCATAACAATCACGCGCATGCGCCTACACTGTACGATGACGTCACAGGCAAAACAAATAGTATGTGACAAACTCTTACAAATATGATCAATCCGTTGTGGGTGAATCATTCTTTTCCCATTATTAGTCTCTTAGTTACTAGCGATTAAAATCTGACGGTATTTTGTCACACAAGAAAGTTCGACCGACTATCACTGTATCGAGAGGAAAGACGTTTTCACGTCAAAAAAATTAAAACGAATAAATGCATTCAAGTTATGTTTTCATTGCAAAGAATAAAAACAAATATATATATATATATATATATATATATTTGTTATATATAATATTGATTAGAGATATCTTCAAATTTATTTATAAAAAATTTAATTTATCACATAACACTTCCAATAAGAAAGACATTGAATATTGTACTTTCCTTTTTATGAACAAAAAATATGACAAATGTAAATTTTCTGCTATATTAGATAAACATATTAATTGCTTCCCAATAAAAAATATTAAAATTAAACGTGCATTTAAATATAACACACAATTAGGCAGAATGATTTTTAACTATAATAATATAAAAGAAAGTAATACGAGTGATGATTGCAAGTGTTTAAATTATAATGATTTCCTGAATAAAGATCATGGACATGTAATTACTGGAGATTTGAATATTGTTGGAAATGAAAAACTTAGAGAATTAATGAGTAAAGGTACAAAGCATCGAATGGCTATAGCTAATAGTAATGAAATTATTAAAAATCAAATTAAAAAAGATATTGAGCAATTTATATTAAATATGGCAATAAAATATAGTTTGCCTCTAGAGGCATTTAATGAATATAGACATAAAACATTATTAGATCTTTTAAACTATAATTTTAAATCTAATGATTTTATTAGATATCCTGATATTAAAAAACATATTAAAGAATTGCAAACAGATTTTGTAATAGTTTATATAGACAAAGTGCCCAGTAATTTTGCTATAATTTGTAAATATTTTTACAGAAAAATACTTAATGATCATATTATTAATAGTGATATTTATAAAGAGACAAAATTAGGTGAAAGAGAAATTTCTAATAGAATTCAAGCCTTCCATAAAAAATTGGGAATTAATTATATTAAAAAAGTTTATCCTCACATCTTTCTTACACCAAAATTTCACAAGAGTCCTCTTAAATTTAGAAGTGTTACTAATGGTTGCAATACTTATATTACGAAATCAGGTAAACTCTTGCAAAAATACATACAGACAGTGATAGAGAATTTAAATAAGCAAAAGGATACAATTATAGTAAATAATAGTGTAGAGATATTAAATGTAATTAAAGATGTAGAAATAACTTGTGTACATACTTTTGACTTCCAAGATTTATTTAATAGTATAGATATTGATGATTTAACTAATACACTAGTAAATATACATAAAGATTATGATCTTAGAAAAGATATTAACATTAAAAATTTTAAAAATCTTATTAATCTTGTTCTAAAAGAAAATTATATCTTTTTTGATAATAAGATTTTCCACCAAATTAAAGGATTACCTCAAGGAGGCCCAGCTAGTAATAGTTTAGCAAATATTTATCTTCACTACTATGAGAAAGATTTGAATAATTATAGCCATAGTATATTATTCCGCTATATAGATGATTTAATACTATTCAATAAAGAAATTGGCATTAAGCCACATATTGACTTTTATCCTGATTATTTAAAACTTATAAAAACTAATGGCAATGAATTAGCTGCAGAATTTTTAGATCTAGATATTAAAATCATAGATAATAAATTAGCAACAGATATCTTTGATAAAAGAAATGCATTTAATTTTCAAATTAATAAACTCCCTTTCTGGAATAGTAATCTTAGCATTTCTGTCTTCAAGAATTTAGTGAAAAGTTATATAATTAGAAATAATAATTTAGTAACAGACATTGATATTCGAATTAAGAACATAAGAAATTTTTACTCCATTGCCCAGGATTATGGATTTCCTATAGGTTTTCTAAGAGCATATATAGATAGGAAATATTTAGGTCATTTAAAATAAATCACTCCTATTGGTTTATAAAAGAATATTTTTATTTATTTGTTAGTGGGATAGTGTTTTCACTCATTCTACTCTTATTGTGTAGTTTTATTCAAATTTGGCTATTGATTTATTTGTTTCAGATTTATTACATAGATGGCGCCAGGATCTTTCAAGTGAAAAATTCCTTTTTAATAGACATTTTTAACTTTTTTCTAATATTTTCTAGATAACTAAATTATTACAATTTTTAATATAGTTTTGAGAATTTTAATATAGGTATCTTAATAATTCATGATATCAGAAATTAATTATATTATTTATTCAAATTTGCTGATTCATGGTAAGATTTGTGGTTATGGCAACATGTGATGTCAATATGCATGGCGGACTATATTGAAAGAGATGAATTCTGGTAAGTTTAAGAGGAGACACAGATTAGTTTATGTTTAATGTAAAGTATGGGTAATTTATTGAATTATATATTTACTGTCTTTAGTGCAATATCTTAGTGCAATATAATGATATTTACATATTCTATCCTGATTTTTAGTCGTTTATATATAGTCATGCTTTATAGTTAGGGTTAGTATAAGATTTTTCTTTCTAAATTCTTTCATTTTAGGGTAAGTTACCCTGTCTGTTTTTTCAACAACAATAGTAACAGGGATGGTTTGTACAAGAAAATTAATTTAACCTGGCTAAAGCTTGTCCACAGCCAAGCTGCTATTTTAATTGTTGAAAACTCCATTTACTTGGATTGCCTATTTCATTATTTTTAATAACAACAGTGTTCTTTCACTTGTTGACATACAATGTTTAAACTTGATTTTGTTTATGGTATCATTAGTAATTTCAATTTATTAGAATTTATTTAAAAGTGATGTATAGTTCAAATAATGACTATTTGATATAGGATTTAATTCTTGTTTATTTCTGTATGTTTGTATACTGGTTTTATTTGGATTTAGATTATATATATATATATCGCAATCTCAGAATGTAGAGGGAATGTGGGGACCTGGATACACTTTTCTTGGAAAGTTTAAAACTGATTTTACCAACAGTAATAATTAGAATTAATACACTAAATTTATACATGTTCTAATCTAATATATTTTTCAGTCGAGTTTTGGTCATAAATGGCATAATAAAATATTTATTACACTTTTTTCCTAAAAATGGATTTCTTCCAATATGCCACACACTACGGGTACATTGATACACACGGAAATATCGAAAAAAACGATGGTTAATAGGTCTGGGATCAAAACAAATTATGTTTTATCAATAACCTATAAATAAATTTTAATAATAATAATATATTCCAAATCAAGGTTTTAAAGTTTAACAGAGTAGCAAACTTTTATTTTAATCAAAATTGAACATTTTTCATGAGACCTGAAAATTGAAACAATAATTCCTCAGTAAATAAATTATCTCTATAAATAATAAAGGATAATGTATGTTTTTGAGCGTAAAAATAGTTTGGAGGAAGGGAAATTGAGCATCGAAGACGTTTTTGAAAATTTTAATTAATTAAAAATTACGGGAAATTTTCGCGTTCTTCCTTTATGACCTTACAAAATAATATAGTATAAAAATAATTTTCACACGATCTGAAAACACAGAAAATTATCTTTTCGATTATATTAATCAATTTTCTCTACATTTTACCCCAAATTTTAATAAATTCGTAAAAATATTTTCAACTTAACTTACAACAATTCTTTTCATTTTTGCAATGAAATTCAAACCATTTTCATTCTTTAAACAAATACTTAATTGCGTGTTTCTATTAGATAGTACATTTTTAAGTTTTTTTTCTATTTCTGAAGACGATTTTACGAAGTAGTTGCTGTTAAGGCGCATTGATACACACAGAAGATGCGTATGAATGTGTCCCAGAATCAACTGCATCAATCTGCAACAACAGACTTTATTTTAGTTAAAACAAGTGGTCACGCAAATTCAACTCTATAAAACCTCATAACCTAATATTGTTTTAAAAAATAGATGTTTTTTCCTATCTTTAGAGTAGGTTCCCTGGCAGGAAAATGTATTTAGTTAAAGAAATCCCTTTACACGTACTTTGAGTAAAATTTAGTTACACTAGAAGAAACGGTTTGATTCATTTGTAAATTAACTTTTGGTTTAACATAGCCAAAAAATATACCGTGTTCTAATGGTTACAGTGGCATATATATGAGGGAATATGAACATCTTAAACCATTCCAACCAACAAAATTTATAGACTGTATCAATATTCCCGCGGATCAATCTACCCCAACTTCCCCTACTTTATACTAACTCAAAGAGTAAAATATTCATTTTATAGAAATATTCGTGCAGAATATTGTATTTTCTGTAAGATAATTTCTGCATTATTTCTCTATTACTGTGAAATATTTCCCATTAATAATAGCATATCGTTTCAAAAGTGGGAGATTTATTGAATTTATTTTAAAATAATCCATTTTTTCATGACTAAAGCCTTAATAATTTCAGCTATAAATTGTTTTCAGTAATTACAATCGTGCTGGCGCTGAACAAATTGATGATGACTGAATTCTACTGTGAGTTTTATCACAATTCCTGAAAATGAATTCTTGTACTATCAAATATATATAAAATAATAAAGCGTAAAGAACTTTTCAAAACAGATTATTTGTAGATTCAAAGATGCAACTCAAAATGTTAATTTTACTAACTAATGAAACAATAGATTTAGGAGAATTTATCCTTGTAAATAAAAAATAATCAGATATTTCTTCAGGAAAATTTCACAGTTTTCAAAAAATAAAATTAAAGCAATTTATCTCACTCGAAATGTGCAAATGCTTTAAATGCATTAATGAATCTTGATTCCATATAGGTATAAAATAAGAATATTATGCTAATTCTGCATTTTACGAAAAGAAATACAGCTCTAATAAATTATTCAGCTATCTGGAAATGGTTTATATCTGCGTTGTAAATTAAAATTATTTTCATAAACAATATTCAACTTTTATTGTTGATAAATTATCGGAATTGAAAGCCTTATTAATATAATAAAGTATCCTACGACTTAAATTATAGCGCACATAAAGGAACAAACACGCGCTCATGTTTCTACGAATTATATTCTTCATATTTCCCCGGATTTTTGGAAATTTTACTTTAAATAATGTGAAGAAAATTATCATCATCACCATGTACTTAAGATAAGTAATTTAACTAATTACAGCGATTATTTATAAAATAATATTAATTACTTTGATTTTATACAAATTTCTATACAAAGCTTATTTTAGGTATAGTAATAATTGAATTTGACGGAAGCGTATTTCATGTTATCGCATGCCAGGATCAATTTTGGTGGGTACTTTAATTTGGGAATGAGGTTGTATACCATGTTATACATATCCATTTGATAATTATGAAACTCCACAATAAAATGATGTCCATGTTTGAGTAGTAACCACGAGATTAAAATTCGTCTCCGCAAGTTTTCCGCTGGTAACCCTTTCGCACTCATTGGTTTCGCAGTGAAACCACACATTGAGCATTTTTTTACTGCGCATGGGCAAAACGTAGCGTAATTTGTCTTTCATATCTTAAGAGCCAGACATTTAGGCCAACTTATATAAAAATTCCAGTTCAATACCGTTAGTATTCACAAACATATCGGCATTGCAAGAGCTAAATTGCTTTTGATCTCTAACAGAAACAAAATGATGAGGGTTCTTGCGCAAATTGATATTTTTTAAAATTGAATCTTCGAAAGTAATATTGAATTTTATGAAAGTTGAATATCCTGAATACTCACGTATGCTTATAAATTAAATACATAACTTAAAATGCATTTCGTTGATGACTTATTCGGAGGAAAAATAGTCAGTCACCGTTCATTGGTTTCACTGCGAAACCACAAATTTCTTGAAAATAAAAAATGCCAATTTTTTTCCCTTTACATATTTATGATCAGCTACATGTCTAATACTCATTTTTGATATAAATTTAGAAATTTTCAAAACGAAACATGCAGTGAACTTGAAAAGGTTAACCTATTTCAAGAGATAATAAAAAAAATAGTTCGTTTTTCCGAATCTGGATTTCCTATTTCAGAAATATGTCCGAATACTTCTATTTAAGGGAGGCATTTATAAATAAGATCTCCTATTTTGTCGTTTCTTATATACCGTTACCTACTAAGTCTTGAACTGAACTTAATATTGGTGTTCTTTTTGAATATAAGGTGCATCTTAACCAATAAAGAATATTTAAAAATAATGGGGATGTTAAGCTATTTCATTACACATATTCTATGATCGTCTCATGTATCAGATACACAGATAATGGACATATTATTCCTGAGTGGGAAACGTTAACTAAAACATATTCATCTCACCATGACTTAAAATATTTTTTCCTTTAGTAAAAATATTTGATGCACTATAAAAGACGCATATGTGAAGAAAAATGTATAAGCAATAAAGTGAAAGGAACTTGGAGAAAGTTGGGTAAGCACTTTTATTTTTAACTAATTTGACATTTGCCTTTACAAGGCGATTCAAAAGTCTTTAGACAAATTTAAGATGAGGTCTGCAATACAGAGACAAAAAATTTTTACAATAGAACATAGCGTTGCAAACGCACATAGCGACCACTTCAGAATAAAAATGATATAGATCGTACAACTCACGATAAATTGAATATATATTCACTAGGGCGGGCCGAAAAAGTCGAAGTTTCTTAGATCATTTGCGGTAGTGCGGAAAGTTGCGAACTCCCATCATTAAAAAGTGTGTAAAATCTTATAATTCTGAATTGACATCTTCTGTCGCCTCAATGGGCAGAAAGTTGTGAAAATTGGTCTAAAAATGGTTAACATTCAAAAATTCAAAAACAAATTAAAGATTTCGTTGATCGGTTTGTTGTAGTACTTAAAAGTTATTATTTATAGGTTAATATCTTCTGCCGTCTCAACGGTGCTGAATATTGGAAATTTAAGGCGAATTTTTAAATAAATGCACGTTTTACTTATCTCATTATAATGCGAATAGAAACTTGATTCAACCTTTGAAACAAACAAAGCTACAAAAGAACTATATTTTGTAATCTTTTTTTGGACTCAAATTGTGACATTTGTTTTATGTATTTTAGGGTAGCTCTGATAAACCCATCCCTGTTCTGAGGTCCAACTCTTCTTCTGGAGGCTTCAGTGACGAGTTTCGCAATTCGTTCAACTGCTTGCGTGTGTGAAGGAAATTTTATAAAGTTCCAGCCGTCCATTGGCACATCGTTCTGTATCATCTACAGAAGTTCGTGAGAACTGGTGGGTCTGAGATCTGGAGAGGGTGTGACATAAAAAGTTTGGCCGTTGAGGCGGCAAAAGATATTAACCTATAATTCTAAAAAAAATTAAAAATGGTGTTGTTAATAAATAGTAACTTGTAAGCAGTACCGCAAACCGATCAACGAAATCCGTGATTTTTTATTAATTTTTGAATTTTGACCATTTTTAGTCGAATTTTCTCAACTTTCTGTCCATTGAGTCGACAGAAGATATCAATTTAGAGTTATAAGATTTTTCACACTTTTTAATGATGGGAATTCGCAGCTTTTCCACACTACCGCAAAAAGATCTAAGAAACTTCGACTTTTTTGGCCCGCCCTAATATTCACAATAGCATAACAGTTGCATGAATAACATCATGTGTTTTATTTCGGCGGTAAGTCTTTTGAACATTTACTTTATTACTCCAAAGATTTTTTTGTTGGTATTGAGTCTTACTTGCCATTGAATCTGTTATTTAGTGCTGTTGTGAATTCGTATTCCATTAAACCTGTGTTGTACTTTTTATCAGGTGTATCCTTTTCTTTTATTTAACTCTCTTTCAAAATTACCTCTGAAACGGTCACCCTATGTGTCTTAGACCCCATATTTTATTGTAAAAAAATCTGTACAAAATACAAAAAATTGTATTGTGTAAAGAAATCAATATCATTCAAAGAAAGCCAAAAAACAAAGATAAACTCAGTGGGAATAAAAGAAACAAGGCATCCATTATAGTCCATTTTTTCAAGGACTAAGAATTTGAATCGAAATGGATTCAAAATAATTGGGAAATTTTTCTGTAAGAAGCTTGCATTACTCCAAATATAACTTCTCTTAGCCCGAAATTTCCCAACAAAAGAAAGAGAGCTGTACATCTAAAAAGCAGTATTTTAAAAGAATATCATAAATATAAAAGAATTAAAGAATTTTAATTAAATAATTTAAATAATTAAAGAATTTTATTTCTGTATGCCTGACCTGAACTTAAAGTTTGTGTAAAGACTTTCGAATTTACCTGCTGAATATATCGAATTATAATTTTCTCCCAATTTCAGTACTTACATCTCTTATTTGATTAAAACATTATTTCAACAGTCGTGGCTTTATTTGATTTAACTAGAAAATTTTCGCACATCAATAATGTTTAAAAAACATGATATGAATATTTTTTGCTTTCAGGTATGCGATTACCAAAACGTGCCAATTTACATAGATATTTACTTTTAATACTAGAAAGGAACTAGTTTTGTACAAAAGAGGGTTTATTGATGGCGAAATAATAGAGATGTTTGTTGAAAGAAGGTTCAGTTCCATTATTTTTATGCTCACTACGTGATCGAATATTTCAAATTATGGCTAAATTTTATAATTTTCAGAGGCATGCTCAAGATATGGCAACCAGTGTCATCCAAAACCATAGCCAAAAAATTTCCTATTGGCATAAAATAGATTAAAATTCACTTCTGGTACATAATTTGGGCAATAACTGTTCTTCTAACTATCGAATAAACTAAAGTGAACCATTTTTGGAATCCTAAATGTATGGGATTTAATACAAAATAATAAAAAAAAATTCGAAAATTTTCTTGAAAAGTTCGATTTTAGGGTAGGCACATACCTTAACTAAACAATTTT
Source organism: Araneus ventricosus (assembly GCA_013235015.1). Taxonomy (NCBI): domain Eukaryota; kingdom Metazoa; phylum Arthropoda; class Arachnida; order Araneae; family Araneidae; genus Araneus; species Araneus ventricosus. Next base: position 38,236 of record BGPR01013225.1, read on the forward strand.
GGCACATCAATAATATTAAAAAAAACATGATATGAATATTTTTTGCTTTCAGGTATGTGATTACCAAAACGTACCAATTTACATAGATATTTACTTTTAATACTAGAAAGGAACTAGTTTTGTGCAAAAGAGTGTTTATTGATGGAGAAATAGTCAAAAGAGATGTTTGTTGAAAGAAGGCTCAGTTCGATTATTTGGATGCTCAATACGTGATAGAATATTTCCAATTATGGCTAAATTTTATAATTTTCAGTGTCATGCTCAAGATATCGTCATCAAAACCGTAGCCAAAAAGATTCATATAGGCATAAAATAGAGTAAAATTCACACGAACTAATTTCAGTTTTAACCCTCTCGCACCGAATTTCCCCTTAACAGCGACGAAGGCCTGTCTGTGGCGGTTGGCTTCTTCTGAGGGGAGGTGCGGTTCTGAGATAACGTAGGAGATAAGCGCGGGAGGGAGTCCAATTATCCTTGTCAACCACAGGCCATTTCCGTGAGCCTTAAGGGAAGGTTATAGCAGAGGGTCGGGTAGTGGGGAAGTGACCACCCAGGTTGGGAGAGTCCAGTTCACGTCGTTTCCTCCCAAAAAGTCTCGGTTTTAAAGGGGGGTAGAAGAAAAAAGTCGCTTCGGGATTAAAGAGTTAGTCAGTTTTTCAGTTTTATAAACAAGGAAAATCTCAATACTGATCTTACATAATCAAATATTTCAAATAATATCTAGCCGTAAATCAAACGGCCTCCAGCTTGTGTGGTGCGGAAATTTTGAGAGCCGGGTGTCAGCTCAGGTTTCGTCCTCGTCATCTGATTTCGGTTCAAAATTACGAGGTCAGTCCCAAAATATCCCTCATGTTGCTATAAAATGGGACGTTATTATATCTACAGTAAATTCAAACAATGGTGAATATTATAATTTTCAGAGGCATGCGCAAAATATTGCAACCAACGTCATTATCGAAGACCATATCCAAAACTTCACGCTGGCTTAAAATAGAATAAAATTGCAAGAACTAATTTCAGCTTTAAAGTCAATTTCAATTTTTTGAATTTGGAAAATCTCAGTACCGATCTTATTACAATTCTTTTTAAAATTTACATATATTTACGTTCTGCTGAAAAGCATATTTACTCTTAGAGCTGAAAATGTTTTCCCTTGGAAAAGTGTCGCGATTTGAAATGGTTTAAGAAACTTTAAAGTTAAAAGCCGTCAAGTCGCATTTGGCGATTTCATAACCCTTTCCGGAAGAAATGGAATCGCATCAGTCCTAGTTTTATTCCAGCTGAGAGGGGTTGTATGTAAATTGTGATGCTTTTTCGTCTGTTTCGATTTAGGAAAACTAATCTTCTGGCTTGATTCGTTCTTATAATCAGGAATAAAATTTTTAATTTTGAATATTTGGAAAACATTTATTTTAATTTAAGTAAGACTGATTAGTTCTTTATTTTATATCCACTTTAGAGAGAATGGCGAAGCGTATATTGAGGTTTGCAGATGCTGCTAGAGATGAGACGGTAAATGTGAAACTTTGATTCTTGGTCTTCATCATCCAATCATTCCAACATTTCTATTGCATTGTCATTTGTCTTATAACAGAATTCATCTCTTGCTATTAAATAAATGACATTACAATATAAGTGCGCCTGATCAAATGACTCTAGCTAAATCATGGCTTCTTGGTCTTCATCATCCAATCATTCCAGCATTTCTATTGTAATGTCATTTTTCTTATAACAGCATTCATCTCTTGCTATTAAATAAATGACATTACAATATAAGTGCGCCTGATCAAATGACTCTGGCTAAATTATAGCTTCTTGGTCTTCACCATCCAATCATTCCAACATTTCTATTGTAATGTCATTTTTCTTATAACAGAAATCATCTCTTGCTATTAAATAAATGACATTACAATGTAAGTGCGCCTGATCAAATGACTCTGGCTAAATGATAGCTTCTTGGTCATCACTATCCAATCATTCTAACATTTCTATTGTAATGTTATTTTTCTTATAACAGAAATCATCTCTTTTTATTAAATAGATGACATTGCAATATAAGTGCGCCTGATCAAATGACTCTGGCTAAATGATAGCTTATTGGTCTTCACTATCCAATCATTCCATCATTTCTATTGTAACGTGATTTTTCTTATAACAGCATTCATCTCTTGCTATTAAATAGATGAAATTACAATATAAGCGAGCTTGATCAAATGACTCTGCCTTTTAGATTTTGAATTCATTATTAAAGTTAAATTTAAGTGACAAACCTTTTCCGTATAATTAAAACTGCGTGACGATCATACAATAAAAATGTTTTTAAAGCTTTGCTGTAGCATCCTTTTGGCTTTTTCCCTAGAACCATGAAATTTGTCCAAAAAAAGTGACAACTTAATTCTTGTCACATATACAAAAATCCATCCTCGTCCGAACAGATTTCAAAAACAAGAATAGCATATTTTGATTAAAAGATTAATTAATTTTACTTCTACGTATGTTTCAAATAGAATGTGCATCCTGCATTATAAACGCTTTTTTTTAAGCTTTACTGTAATTTTATTTGGGCATCTTTCCTAAAACTATTAAATGTACTGTTCAGCAACGGATTCCGAGACTACCACTTTTGGACGATTTTACACCGGAAAGGGGCGTCAGGCATTGAGTCATATGAGCGCATTTCCGGAGTTCTTTGTTAGATCACGCTCATTAAAATGTAAACATCACCCTTCCATTCTTCACTTCCCACCTGTTTGATGAAAATAACTCCGCCCGGCGCATGCGCAAAAGCGCGGAGGGTTTCCGAATTCGTTAGATGCACTCACTGAATAATTCCAAATTGTACATGAAAAAAGTGACAAAAACTTAAATCTTGTCATCAATACAAAAATCCATCCATGTTTCAACAGACTTCAAAAACAAGAATCCCATACTTTGAATAAAAAATAAATTAATTCTACGTTTCATAAATTATTTATTTCCCTTAATAAACATTTTTTAAATAAATTTTAATTCAACCTGCATCTACCAATACTCAAATATTTCCAAGTCTGGCTGATAAATATTTGTGAAATTTAATCTCTTTCATTTTACTGTATTAGGTCTTCAAATCGGAGTGGCACTCGATTTCTTTCATTTGCATACGTTCGTACACCTGAAATGTAATTATAAATATCAGTTATTATATTTTATCTTTATTATCACATTATTTTTATACTTTTGAATTGCATAGCAGAATTTTAATACATTTATATTTTTAATATAGATTTAGTCATCAAATTTCGAAATTTACATAAAGCATAATTCAGTCAAGTATCAAAAACTCAAAAGAATATTTTCGCTGCATTAACACTTAGGATAGTAATGTTATACATCATATACTTTGAAGAATATTCTCCAACAGGTATTATTAATAGGAAATGGTATTGTAATTTTCACGTAGTAAAACATTTTAGAATGTTTCCTTGAAATAATGAGCAATAAAGATATTAGCAGATACTTCATTGTTTCCTTTAATTTAGAATTATATCATCATATTTCCTTTTATATATATACCTTTGTTTATGTTCTTCTGTTTTCAAGTCTGAAAGGCAATTACAGTTTAAGGTATCCGACTAGGTTGAAAAAGAGATTTTCGACAAAAATTCAAACTTTTTTATGATTTAAAAATAAAGCCACAAGTTTTAAGATTCAAAAACAGTCTTTGTTTTTATTCTTATTCCTTGAACTAATGTGTCATTATTTTCTTTAAATGCGTTTTCTGAAAAATGAAAATTTCATTAAAATTGGTACTCGGAAAACGTGATATCTCCAAAACACTTCATTAAAATTCATTGAAATTTGGTATATATGTGTCAGGAACCTTTGAAGGTGTATTAAACCTCAGTTTTTATGATAACTTTATTTAGTAATATTTTACAGTCACTTTCAGATCGCAACATAGTATAAGTTTAGCGAAAAATCAATGACACCAACTTTGAATGTTCTTAAAATACTTATTTATTAAAATAAATTTTATCTTGCGGTCTATACATTCTAGATTTTTTGAGAAGTGCGCATGTGAATTAAAATTAAATATGTCCCATATTTTTTCAATTATTCTGCTTATCTTAACAATGGGATTTTTATTAAAATTCTTGAAAAAA